>JABUQX010021608.1:15000-27437 GCA_015478945.1 Trachelipus rathkii
ATATATATATATGAATAATTGATCTGTGCGTGGTGATAAGGTCGTGGGTTTAGGCCAGCACAATACAATCAGTGGAGGGAAAAAGTAAAAATTAAAATCAAAGTGCTGGCGTGACCTGAACCAAGGTGTTTGAAAGTTGTAGGTCAAAAGAATAAAAAAGTAATAGAAAAAATGAAAACTTTGTTGTGGAGAAAATGAAGGAATTAGCATATTATGAAAGGCGATAAAGAATATGGCAAGCAAAAACAGCACGATACATAACAAGCTTCACTACACACGACACAAACACACACGCATATATATATAAGTATTATATATATATATATATATATATATATATCATATACATACATGCTACTACACATATATATAATATATATATATATATATATATATATATATATATATAAAGGAAAACACTATAACCGTGCTGTAATATAAGGAAGGTAAAACCCCAAAGAAATTAATAAAACCTTTTAATAAAACAGAGCTAGTCTTTCGAGAAAACACACGTTTCTCATCATTCAGTCCTAATACTATAAAATAAGAGAACTAAAAATTTAAATCAATTAATTTTTTTTTTCACAAGAGAAATGAAAATATTAAGATCCTACTCAGACGAAAAAAAAATAAAAATAGAACTAAAGTTATTTGCATGTATCTGAACGACTGTCTTCCAGTTATAAGATTTACTTTTAAAACAGAAAATGAAAGAAATCTACCATTTCTGGATGTATTGTTAATTAAATATTATAACAAATCGACTAACCTTTAAAATCCATAGAAATAAAATACACCCAATTAGATTCATTGATTGTCCTCTTATGATACACATATAAAATTCGGAATAGTTTAACGTTTCTTTCTAAGAGGATTCAGAACTTGCAGCCCATATTATATTGACCAGGAACTTGGGTATATTTATAATGTCTTTAAAAATTTTGGATATTTCAGGAATTTCATTTCTAGAACCTAGACAGGTGCAAAGAAAGAGTTTTGCTCTCCTACAACTTTGCCGTCTCCGATAACAAAATAATACTAAATATCTGGCAAGATAGATGGACTTAATAAGGAAAATATATCAAAGGAATTTATGCTGGAGCCCACCATACCAAAAGCGACTAAAAGACTTTAATGTAAAGTTAATCAATAAAAAGGAAAATAAATCCCTCTGTTCATTTTGGTGAGATTAATTACATCATTTATTAAGAAGATATCAACATATCTACACATTAAAGATAGATAGGTGACCAGATCTCATCTCTACATAAGCCCCGAGTGGACTTGGATCACAGAATAGACGTTCCAACTATGACTTTGATATATTTGGATTCTGATGCAAACAGAAGGAAGATAATGGAGGCTTCCTTTATTATAAATGTTTGTAATTTTAATAGTTTTCAGGCAACTTTATCGATGATTTTGCTAATTTTTAATTAATTACATCATTCAAAACTTTCTAAATTTGTCAGGAATTTAATTGCAATAGTTTGTCTTATTTTATTTTTTTTTCGTCTTTGTAATATTTTAATATTTTATTTTCCTTGTGACCACTCTTGTTTTATATATAATAATATTTTTGTATTGGGCCAGAATGAGGAGAAACGTGTGTTTTCTGGAAAGACTAGCCCGGTTTTATTTAAGAGTTTTATTAATTTATTTTGGGTTTTATTTTCATTATATATATATATATATATATATATATATATTATATATAATATATATATATATATATATATATATAATATATATATATATATATATATATATATATATATATATATATATAATATATATATATATACATACATACAATATATAAATATAAATTATATATAAATATATATATTTAATATATATATATATATATATTCTAATAAACGTATATTCCGTAAGTATATATATTTTATATATATTATATTATATAATTATATATATAGAGGAGAGAGAGAGAGAGAGAGAGAGAAGAGAGAAGAGAGGAGAGAGAGAGAGAGAAGAGTTCTGGAAAAATGTTTTTTTACTTTTAAAATTCCTTCGGTCGTTAACTTTCTCAATTTCTGTAACTTTCTCTTTGATTTTTTCCCGGTTGCTCAATAACAGATGTTATAGATATGGTCACTATTTACCCTTTCAGTCTGTCAGTAGAAGTGTTTTTTAAGGTTTCATTCTTTCTTTTGCGTCTACATTTCATATAGAGTCTATATCTGTCTTTTCATCACTTCTCTACTTTTCTTTCTGTGAATACACTACACCATTCATTACTGTTTCATTTCGAAGAAGCATATTTCACACACTTCCGATACAATACACCATTCTTTGCATTTCATAAATCATAAATGTTATATTAAAATATACATGGTATCTTTCCACCAAAACTTGTGCAGTAACTGTTTTTACAACCTAGTTTTCACTTTGGCATGATAGCCACCAATTTAATGTTCAACCCAACTTTAGTAAAAAGACGCTACAATAACTATGCAATAAATAAATCACTATCACAAAATAAGCTCTATGAAGTAATGAGTTCTATACTATAAGTCATAACGAATAAAAGTAAAACTCTACAATTTAAAGTCTCGTTCAGCTGTCAATCACTATTCGAATACTTAATTTTGTTAAAACCTTATCATCGAATCAGCAACTTGACCCTTTCGTAACCAAGTTTCATTTGAGGCAAGTTGATTGTTTTTACACTTGTAGAACCAACAGCAGAAAATCATGCCATTTCTGTGATACTTGTAGACGTAAGCAGCATCTGAGCTTGGGTAGTTAACTGAGGACAACAACCGTTGTTTCGCTTCACAAAATCCAATTTTAGTAAGTATCTGCAGCAGACGCCATGGTATCCGGGCGTATATCTTCCAAACAATCATATTTCAACAAGTAAACTAGGTATCCAGCCTGGCCACATTAATGTTCCTCCGTAAAATTGCAATAAAACGTAATTTTTTGATTTCATAACTCTTTCCCACAACCAAACAAACAAACAATCTTTCCTAAATAAAAAAGAACCAACACAAAAACTTTTTTCTTAAAAAGAAATGGTTTTCTCTACTTTACCGCGTTCTGCGGGACTTTTCCTCTGCTTTCGTTTTATCGACTCCCATCTTTATTCTCTTACAGCCATTTGCGCTCAATCACTGCCCACGTCTCTTCCTTTACGCACAAAACCTCCATTATTCCTTCTGTGAGAAACGGCTTCTACGGAGCATACTAATCGCTTCTAAAAACTTTTTTTACGCGCAACTGACCTCCTTCGTTCTATAATATAGATGGTTCGGTTACGAATACCTCCCAACCCAAGAGATTTGCAAAAGCAAACTTATGAAAGAAAACAATCCATTTCCCCAATTTAATAAATAATAGTATACTAACAACAACAAGCGCAGCGAAAAATATATCTGAACACAAACCAACCCTATATCCTGCTTTCCCTTTTGCTTACTCTATCTTAATGTTAAACCATTTATTCGATGATACGGCCCTTTCTTCTCTTCCCTTCATCTCTGCACGATTCTCCCTCAAGGCGGATCGCGTCCAACACGCCTCACGAGGGAGCCACCATTTGTTCAGCGGATGAGCCCTCTGCCGGCAGATTTACCTTATCACACCTCGCCCTTAAAACTCGAAAGACATCAATAACTTTGCATTAGATGGAAAGGAAGGTAAACAACAACATTCCACTTTATAACACATAATATTAATTCAGCTTCATTAAATGCAATTACTAATTTTAATCCTAAACTACTAAGTTAATAAGAACCAAACTTAACATATTCACATCTAAATAATACATGTACAACTAAGTAAGAGCGACAAAGACACCATCGATAATGTATTTCACATACGAACAAAGCGGGATATCACAATCGTTAGTAATTTCGACATGGGCGGTGAGAGGGCACTTATCATCACGGAAGGCAAAATATGATTTCATCAACATATAGTGCAGGAGGCGAATTCAATTGACAATGCAATAAGCAAAGACAACGAATCATAGCTCAACCCAAACCCCGAGTTAGCACACGATCATCATTCATTTAATAAGCGAAGTCATGTCGATGATCAGTCCTCGCCATCGTTCCACACCTAACAAAATACCACTCTTATCACAAGCGCAGCTTACATAATTAAACTTATAAATGTTTCAGTTAAAAGTAAAATTTTCGATAATTCACGCAACTTATGCATCGGGCGATGGTTATTCATCACGAGATTCTATAGCTCAACAAATTAATGTTTTCAAAACTTTTAGGCAAACTATATAATATAATTAGAATAAATAAACTTCAAAAGCAGTAATTGAAATCATTCTTACAATCTTAGAATGAATAAAAGTAAACACTTACAATTAAAGTCTCGTTCAGCTGTCGAACACTATTCGATATTATTTGTTAAAACCTTATCATCAATCACACTTGACTTCGTAACCAATTTTCATTTGAGGAAGTTGCGAATTGTTACACTTGTAACCAAAGAAAATCATCATTTCTTATACTTGTAGACGTAAGAGCATCTGACTGGTAGTTAACTGAGACAACACCGTTGTTTCGCTTCACAAATCCAATTTAGTAAGTTTTGCAGCAGAGACCTGGTATCCGGGCCGATATTCTTCCAACAATCTTTTACAACAAGTAACTAGTATCCAGCCTGGCATTTTTCCCCTAAAATGCATAAATAATTTTTTATTCATAACTTTTCCAAAACAAAAAAACTTTCCTAAATAACACAAACTTTAATGGTTTTCTACTTACGTTTTCTGAGGGACTTTTCCTTCTTTCTTTGAATCGACTCCCATCTTTAATTTCTTTCGCCTTTGGCTCAATCTGTCCCAGTCTCTTCTTTAGACCAACCTCCATATTCCTTCTGTGAGAAAGTCTACGAGCAACCTTACTTCTTTTAACTTTGGACAAATAGACTTACCGTCGTTCTATATACCGTTGGTTGGTAACGTATTTACGGGCCACCCCAATTATGTTGGCGGACACACTAATCAGTCGGAGCCACCAATTTACACGGACGGGAGGTCTACAAAGGTTCTGCAGTCTCCACTAGAGGTCCCAGGAATCACAAGACCATACGGCGTTTTTAATCATACTAATTATTGTACAGGTGCATAAAAACAAGATAAATAGTACATTAAAATCCGATCAGTATCCCAACCACAAAAAGGATCCTACAGGATAGCCATAAAACTCCCACTCAGAATCCACGAGTCTGTAGATAAATTCACTCGACAGACTAATATACCTCCGGGCAGTATTAACATTAAATAGTATTTATTACAAATCCCCTAACAGATATCAATAAATAAAATAACTCCAGTACAATATCAGTAAATGTTCACGAATATCAAAATATCTTAAAATTCAATTAAATAACAACTCTAATATCTGTGACGATCAGGGTCACTATACAACCGGGCAAAGCTGTCTGGACCAGTATAACTAAGAAAAACTTGGCGTATTGAAATTATAACAAGCACCGTGAAGTTATTATGATGAGGCAAACGAGGAAGGCACTAAGTCATTACCACCCTCTCAACTGGGTGCACTTGATTACGTTACAAATGTTAACGGGACTTTAATGTCTCAGGGAAAAGCAAATAGTAAATAGACCGCTTACATCTGCTCTAAGAGACCCTTCCTTTTAGTTCCTTGCATGCACAGGTTCGTGTGAGGAGCCTACACTCGAGTACCCTCCAATCCAGGTGCATAGGTGGAGAGAGGTACACAATTCACCGGGTCCCTCCCAATCCAGGTGAAGCGTGGGGAGCTTCACTCAGGTACGACCTACCGCAATCCGGGCTCGATGGGTGGGCCAGTACACTCATCTCCGGAACACCTACCGCAGCTGACCCTCATCTACACCCCGCCTCACCCAACTCCATCCAGGCGACGCCGGGGGAAGATGCCGAATCCAAAAATGGCTCCGAATTAGAACCAACTTCTCAGATAAAGCAGAGACCCCACTATTTAAATCCTTCTCAGCGTTTTGGAGGCCACAGCTTTCCGTTAAACAACCCCGATATAAATCGCTTCCGGGTTGGAGACCAGTTTTCAATTACATAAATCCTCCGGAGTTGGGGGGGACTCAGCCGTTTCAGTTAAATAGATCCTTCCGGGGTTGGGGCCAGGTGTTCAATGTAAATAAAATCCTTCCGGCCGATGGTCAGGTTTCAGTTTAAATAAATCCCTCCGGGTCTTTGGCCAGGTTTCAGTTAAATTAAATCCTTCGGGGGTTGGGGCCCAGGTTTTCAATTAAATAAAATCCCTACCGGGCGGCGGCCGCATTTTCCTGTTGGAGGCCAGGTTCTCAACAGAACCCAAATCATCAAATCGTCGGGGTTGGGGCCCACGGTTATCCAATTAAAATAAAACTCGCTATCCGGGTTGGGGGTCAGGCTGCCATTAAATACAATCCCAGGTATTTGGTTCCGGTTCGGTTCCTTGTAAAGAAAACCCTCCATCAGATATAATGACATAAGTAAATTGTAATAATAATAGATTAATAATTAATAATAAAATAATAATAATAATAATAGATAATAAATAATATCAATAATAAATAATAAAATAATAATAATAATAAATACAATAAAATACTAATAATAAATATAATAAGATCAATAATAAATAATATAATCAATATATCGATAAATAATAATAATAATATACATAATAATAATAATAATAATAATAATAATTAATAATAAATTCAATTAATAATCAATATACTATAGATAAATAAATAATAATAAATAAAATACATAACGTAATACTAATAAGTATAATAATAATTAAATAATAAAATCAATAAATAATAATAATCATAATTAACAATAATATAATCAATAAATAAATAATATCAATAATAATCAAATAATAATAATTAATAATAATTAATAATACACATCTAGGCCAGAAGACGTAACAGTAAAATATAATGAATTAATAATAATAGACTAATAATAATCAATAATAATAATAATAATATTAATAACTAGATAAATAATAATAATAAAATAATAATAACTAATTATGTTATTAAATTTCCTGGGTCTTTAACCAAATATAATACACACAGTATTAGAACCAGAAACATCACGAAAGGAAAATAATTGTAACATCTCGCGCACAAACATTCAAGCGTAAAATCCATAATAATGCAATAAAGATAATAATACATTAAAATCAAAATATGATACTGCTAATTAAAATGAATAATGTAATTAATTATATAATACATAATAATATATATAATAATAATAATAAAATAATAATAATAATAATAATAACTGAATATCATATAATAATAATAATAAATGAATAAATAATAATAATAATTAAACTTTCACTGTAAATGGTTAACATTACCTTCAGTAAGTATTTGAATTGTTGCCTGTGACTCCGTGTCTTAAATTCCATCCGTAACTTACTTCCCTATGTCTGTCCACAAACTCGGCAATCCAAGTAAAACTAGCTATAAATATTTACAAAATCATGGACATACGACTTGGCCACAAACTAGGGTAACGTTAATCATAAAAAAGTCTTTACGTAATACTTTCAAAAACACCAAATTCCTTAACTCAAACCCTATAACCGTCCTCCAACTATAACCTAAAGATTAGGTAAACGTAACACTTCATAACACATACCTTAACTCAACCCCTATAACGCGTCTCCAATAAAATCACTGAAATAGTAACGTAACACTTTTCAAGTAACACAAATTCCTTAACTCAACCCTATAACCGTCTCCAATAACCTAAAATAGAAACCGTAACACTCTTCAATAACACAACCCTTAACTTCCAACCTGATAACACGTCTCAATACCATAAACAAGTCAGTACTACCACTCCCCCCACATAACACACATTCTTAACTCAACCCCCTATAACCGCGTCTCCAATAACCTAATTTAAAAATATATCGGCCTGCTCTATTTTACATTTTCCTTTCTCAAACTCCTCACATCCTGATTCTTTAACGTATTCCTGCTTTTAATTCGCATATTTCACTTTCATGAACCGGTTTCATAAAATATAGTAACAAAAATGTATAGACAATGTACTTAATAGTTTAATACTTTCCAAAATAAAGATTAACTTACCCAGCTTTGGGAATTGATGATCTTAAACTTTGTACTTCCACTAACACTACAATCCAGTGAGTGAGTTCCACGAACCAATTACTCGAAAATCACTTGGACTTTCTTACTTTTCCTCTTCTTGAAGACATTTAAGACAAATTCCGGTTCCACACATTCCACGTTCCTATTAACCTGTTTTCACTAATCCTGATTAAACGAGACAATGAGCATTTACCTAGAATGTCTGCGTTAACGCCGCTCTCACATTTAAAGGTGGGTTATAAGATTCAATATCAATAACAAATCACTCACGCCCAACATAAATGACCTATAATATATAAATATCATACAATAATATATATTATAATACTATATATAATACTATATTAATACTTTTTGTGAATTAACTAATAAATAATATATTATCATATATACTATATTATATATATATATATATATATACTATATATACATATACTTATATATATATTTTATACGTATAATGATATAATATATATATCACCTATAACTATATATATATATACCGCCGTATACCCTGTAAATATATATATATATATATATATATATACTATACTATATATATTAATAATATTATAATATATACTATATATATATAATGATATATAGAATTATATATATATATACTTTATATATATACTCAATATATTATATATATATAGTATTTAAATATATATATATATAATATAATATATATATTATATAATACTATATATATATATATATATATCTATATAGTCATAACTTAATACTATATATATATATATATAAGCTTATATAATATGTATATAAAATATTATACTATAGTATAGCATATATATTACTATATACTTATATCATATAAATCATATACCTTACCATATATATATAATTATATATATATATATATGATTATCTCATACTAATATATCATGCAATGTATAATAACTATATATATATATACTATTTATACTATATATATATCATACTATACTTGATCATAATAATATATAAATATTTAAATTCTACTTATCTATACTATAAAATTGTATTTATTCTTATATACTATCTATATATATATAAGCTCTATATAATATATATATTATATTCCTATAATAATACTTTTAATATGATATATAATTATATATATATATTGAATTATATATATATAAATATATTATATATATACTATATATATCTATCATATATATAATATATATATATCATATATCCTATATATATAGTTAGTATCAGTATATATATATACTATAGTTATATCTATAGTTATATATATATATATATATACTATATTATACTATATACTATATATATAATTATAAAATTTATTTTATATTATATTCTATATTATAATATTATAAAACCCTTAACAACCAGTGTGGTAAAACGTAAATTTCTGTTTAACTTTACCACTTTCTATAAATGAGAGCGACACAAAAAAAAACGTATCTAATTTAAATATTTATATAAAATTTATATAAAAACAATTCACGAAAATTACATTCAAGACAAATATGAGAATAGGGCTATTCTAATTGAAAAGGTTTGCAAAACGAGTCAAAAAATGATAAAAGCTTACATACAATTAAGTACTAAAGTAGCGGAAAGTTAATAAAAGTATTATTAAACTGAAAGTACGATCGGCAAATATTTCTATGAAGTTTTAGAGTTTATAAAAGACGCTTATTAACAAATATAACTATGGATTTTAATTAAACAAATTAAATGCTATATTGACAAAATCATTTATCTTTATATATATTTTAGATAAACCTAAATAATAATTTAAGAGAAAATAAAGAAAAAGCAACAATGTTGAAGCGCAAATTTATTTTTATTTTACGATATAACCAACGCTCAAGAAGGCGCCCTTCTTGAGCAGTGGTTATATCGTAAAATATAAAAAAAAAAACGATAAAAAGAAATTTTTTTACTTCCCCACTTTCAGATTTTAAGGGAAATATGCAAATTTCATTAAGCGCTGTATAACCATTAAACCATATGTATATGATAATGTCTTTACCATGCTTTATGTTATACGCAAAGTGTTAATACTTATGCATACTTTAATAAGCATTGTAAATATAAGACAAGGTCGCATCTTTATATTACCCTCTATCTGTGTAAATTGCCATCCCTCGTACATAGCTGTCGACCTGTCATATTTTATAAGGAAATTCTAAAATAAAATTCCTCTTTGATCGCTCTACTCTTTGAATAATGCGTATATATATATACTATTATTAATATAATATATATACAATAATATATATATCTATATTATAATATCATCATCAATATATATTATATTCTATGTACCTATTACAGTAATGTTAATATAGAGTCATGTCTATCAATATGATTATATATATATATATATATAAGTAAATAATATATTATATATATATAGTATATATATACGACTACCAGCCTATCATTGTTCTACGTCGCACATATATTATACGTATATGTTATACTATATATAAATATCTACTAATATAAATTATTTATATAGTATATATATATATCATATAGATATAATAATAGATACTATATATATAGTATATATATATATATATATATAATATATTATATATATATATATATATATATATATATATATATATATATCATATTATTATATATTATAATAATATATATATATATATATATATATATTTATATCATATAATTCATAATATATTATATATATATATATATACTATTATATACCTATATATACTATCATACTATAATTTAATATATTCATATATTTACATATATATTTATTTCTATTCATACCAGTATATATAAATAGTATTATATATATTTATATAATATATATATATTATATATTCTATATATTAATAATACTATCTTATATATATTACAGTATATATATCATATATATAATATATATATAATACTATAATATTATATTATATAGTAATATAGTAATATATATATTATATATAATACTATATAGTTGATATATAATTTATATATACTATATAACTATATACAGTATATAATATATATATAATATAATATATATATATATAACTATATTATCATGATATATAATATAATATATATACTATATATATATACTATAACTATATATATAAAATATAAATAATATATTATATATATATTATAGTATATATTATATATATATGATATAATGAGATATATATATATCATACTTTATAATTATATAAATATATATATATATATATATAAATATAAAATATACTAAAATTTATAATCATACGTTATTATTATATATATATAGGTGATATACACTATATATATACTATATATTATATATCACTTATATAATATATCATATATACTATAATATATATATATATATATATATATCACTATATATATATATAATATATACCATATATATATACAAAATTAATTATACATAATGATTATATATATTATATATATATACTATATATATACTATAATATAATAATATATATATACTACATATAATATATTATAATATATATATATATAATAAATGATACTATTATATTAGCGCTCAGTCATTTCCTTCTAGTATTCAGTTGAAAACTCTCAATAGGACATTTACAAGGACATCGCTTTTTTTTGCCTCTTAACAATTCAGAGCAATAATCGTGATCGATATATAACTGATATTTATATATTATATAATGCATATTACCTATATATATATATTACTTATTAATATATTAAATATATTATATGTTTATAGATATATATTTAAAACTATAACACTATCCCCATATATCATTAATACGATTACGCTAAAATACTATACTTATAGTAGCTACTATAGCTATTATGATATTAATATAAATATTATATATACTATTCCCACTATGTTATTCTTATATATTCATATATATTTATACTTATACTATATAAATATATATCTTAATATATTGAAAACTCTGACATATACTATATATTATATCCGGTCTATTATGATACTATATATTTATATAGATATTCCATATATATATACTATATATATATATATATATCTATATATATACATATATATATTAATATTATATAAACGTATATATATATATATATATATTATATCTTCCTTTTATATATCAATTATATATATATTATACTATAATACTATACTATATACTATTTAATAACTATATATTTATATATATATACATATATACTATACTAATAATAAGAATGATTATATTCACTAATATTTTTATATATATCTTATTAACTATATGTTATTATATACTAGCTACTATCATTATAAATATCAT
>JABUQX010021609.1:0-30000 GCA_015478945.1 Trachelipus rathkii
ATGGGTATGGGAGAGAGTCTTATGTTGGTCGCAAGATTCATGTGGTGGAATGAGAATATTATTATTTAGGGTTGGCTATATAGTTAATCTGGGGAGTGTTGAGATGAGTATATATGTTGATATGAGATATATGTGTGCATGCTCCAACGGTTATATAATCTAGGCTCTTACTTAGGGAACGTGGCATGTTAAGAAACTGATCAATTAATCTATTGATTCATATCTGGATTTTAATATTTCTTTATAGACCCTTTATGATAGAACATCTATTTCAAGCAGTAAATATAATACGATTACCATCTTATACGTAATTTTCTTTAAAACTATATATTATTTTTCTATTAAAGGGGCACTGCTAACAACTCGTAATGGAATTTAGGTACTTATTCGCGTACTTTAACAATTTGCTTCTGTGCTTTGTTGCTTCAAAGTTACTCTTATCGCAATATTAGTAGATCCATCGTTAACCTCCATATTACTTGTTTCTCATTATTGGGGTTTATTTAGATCGCTACCATTGACCTGGTTTCTTTAATATTGAGTGTTCAACTTTGACTCCCATGCTGTAACTATTTGTTCTATATTATAATTTTTACAGTTTCTTGTTTTTTTTAACATTGCGGTCTCGTGACCTACTTACATTTTAATCTCCGTACATAAAAATACACATAATGTATGTTAGTTTCCAGTATATTTATTTATTATTCAAATTTCTATTCTTTTATTTTGTTTATTTACAGTTACATGTAGTTATTAAATGCTTCCAAATGTTTCTTCCGAGTCGGGGAATGGTAAAACCTAAATTTGAAGAACCAAACATGACTACTACTTTTTTTTTTTTTATCTGCTTCTTTTTTTTTTTATCCTTTTTGACATATAGTTCTTTTATATTGTTACAAAAATCATTTGTTCTTTACATAGGAGTCATTTGACTATTATATTATTATTTGTTTCTTTATCAAATTGGGGTTATACCTAACCCAGTTTGCCTTGTTAATCGTCTTTTATAATATTAGGGTTACATCTATGTACCCCAGTTGCTTTTTCTTTATATTTGGGTCTATTGAACAACCAAGTTATTTCCTCTACAAACTTACCCTCTCTTCTATTCATAAATATTATTATTAACTGATAAGATCACTTTGGTTGCTTTTTTAATGTACTACAATGTTGCCAGATACATGGGTAAAATATAATTATATATTAATCTATAATATATATATATCTTTATATTTTCTATTAGTTTATATTATCAAATTACTAATTATATATAAATATTTATTTCAATTATATAATTATATATAATAATATAATTATGTTTATACTTTTCTTATATTATATATATTTATATATATACTTTTTTTATATATATATATTATTTAAATTAACTTTTTATTATTATATATATTATATATTATTATAATATTGACCAATCTGACTACATTTTAAGTGGGAAACTGTCAATTACGTTTTTCCTCTAAACTTAGCCCTCCTTCTAGTTCATAATATTATGGCTTCTGCTGTTTAGCTCTACCGTTCTTGATAATTGAGATCATCGTAACCCCATTTATTCTTTGTTCTTTACAATAGTTAGGTGAGGATTTAATTTGACCATTTCTTTTCACTATATATAACCGCAGTTCGCTGGTTCTTTATTATTCTGTAGGTTCACACTGACCCCAGCTTGCTTGTTCTTTGTCTTTTTCAAGTATTCCTCTTGTTTTTTTTTTTACTCATGTGAAATTTGTACGATTATCTCTATGTTGTGTCACTGTTCTTTATATATATTATTGGTTCATTTTTTACCTCAGTTCTATGTTTTCATATGAGGGTATAGTGTGACCTACTCATCCAAGTTGCTTACGGTTTTTCTTTATTATTTGGGGTGAAAGTACCCTCCAGTCTAGCTTGTTTCTTTATATATAGTCAATTCACACTATTGTGATTCTTACTACTCTTATAGAAGTCAGCCTTTACTTACCATATTCATTGTTAATGTTCTTTAAATATTATGTGGGTACCTAACCCCAGTTGCTTGTTCTTTATATTACATTGTGTAATTATATATTGTAACCCACAGTTTGCTTGCTTTTTCTTTATATTTGGTCATTGAACCCAGTTAACTTGCTTTACATATTGTCTAACATTCTAAACTTTTTTCTTAACATTTATTATCTATGTACGTGACTCTTGTTGCTTGTTCTTTAAATTACGTCAGTTATGCCTCAGATATCATTGGAAGTATAATGATAATTATATTATATTAATTATATTATATATATATATATTCTATATTATATATCTATTACTTATCCATATTATATATATATTATTCTATTCTATTATATATATATTTATTATATATTTATTATATTTATCCTATTATATATTATATCTTCTTTTATTTTTTTTATTTATTTTATTATATAGTGGGCTACTGCTTAACTTATCTGATGGTACATTTGTGAGTACTTTATTTTATTTCATCGCAGTCTTTAAATTGCCTTACTTACTGTCTGTTGCTAAGTTCTTGATATTTTGGATATACACGTAACCTCCCATTTCACTTGTTCTTCATATTTGGGTTGTTTTTCTGACCCCAGTTGCTGGTTCTTTAATATTTGAGTGGTCCCATTGACCCTCTATGCTGCTTGTTCATTTTATTTAGCAGTTTCTTACTATTTTTTTTATACATAATGGGGTCTTCAGTGACTGACTTAAAGTTGCCTGTTCTTATATATCATGGTAGTTCTTATTGTATTACCTTATTTTTTTTTTTTTTTTTCCTTCCAGTTTGCTTGTTTACTTCCTTAATTGGTCATTACTTTGATTAAAGGTTAAACTACCAAGTTAATGTCTGGTTTCTTTATATTGGGGTTGTAATAGTGAACCCTCCTCAGTCCTTCCTTTGTTTCTTTTATATTGTCAGTTCCTTTTGATTTCATTTTACATTAGGGTCACTTGACCCCATTTTTTTTTTTGGTATCTTTTATAATGGGGTTCTTCTCATTAAATCTACCATAGTTGCTCTTGTTCTTTTATAAGTTAAGGGTCAACGTAAACCCATGAGTATTGCTTTTTCTTTATATTGGGTTCATTTGACCCCAGTTGCTTGCTTTCCATATTGTCAGTTTCTTTTTCTTAAACATTATATCACGTGACACTTTGGAAGTGCTTAGACTCGTTGAAATGTTTTAGCTATTTCATTTTTTGGGTAACATTTATATATAACTATTTATATCTATATATTATATTATTATAGTATATATATATTATAATTAATATTTTATTATTATAATTATTATATCATTCTATTATTTTTTTATTTTATTATATCTTATAATATTTATATATATATATCCTTATTATTTTCTTCTCTATTTTAATTATTTCTATTTTTTGATTATAAAAAATCAAATATTTTTATAATTTTTTTTTTTTTTTTTTAAATAATATATAATGCTTTATTTTTTTTTTTTCTGGTGGGAAATTTTTTCAAACTGTCTATTTGCTCCATCCTCTTCATACCGATCTCTGATTTAGGGATTTCTTATGTTTGTTTCCGTAGCCTTTTAATTTTATGGCTTATCTTGCTTGTTACGTCTGTGTTCTGTTTTGAATATTGAGATCGTACTGTATACTGCTCAGTTCTACTTGGTTCGTGTTTCTTCCATATGTTGTGGTATTTATATTGACTCCCAGTTGTGCGTGGTTCTTTATTTATCAGGACGGTTCATCTCTTTGATCGCCAAGCTGCTTGTTCTCTTTTATTCACTTTCAGGTTTCTTGTTATTTTTATCTATTAGGGGTCTGCGTTACTGTAGGCCGTCTCTAGTGTTGTTACTCTGAATTCTTTTTATATTGGGTTCTATATGATTACCCAGTTTATTTTTTCACATGTTGCTTTGCTCCTCCTTTTTCAATATTCCGGGGTTATGTATTATGCTTCACCTTAGGTTGCTATTATACTCTTTTAATAAGAGGTGGTAAGTGACCCCAAAGCTTGCACTTGTTTCTTTATTATTTGTCATCAGGTCTACCTTGTTCTGTACTGAATAGACTCGCAACTTATCACGGTTCATCTTCTTTGAAATTACGCCTTTAACTAACAATCATTTGTGTTGATTTTATATAATAGGGTCACGTATAGGTTTAAGTTTCTTTTTTTCTTTAGATAAATTTAGAAACTCATTTGGAATCCAATTACGTGAGTAAAGTACTCAATATCTCTGAAATGAGTGCAAAGATGAAGAGTTGTCATTAACATGATTATCAACGTGACATCTTTGAATCGAGTTAGAGGAGCAGCAGAGACTGTTCATTCATGTAGGATAACTAAGATTTATTAATACCTTATAATATATATTTATATATTATTAAATATTATATATATATATATAATATATATAATATTATATAATCTATTTTTATTTATTTTTTTATTTCTTTTTTTCCTATTTTTTTTTTTTTTTTATATTATTAGAAATTTATATATATGTAAAAATTTATTTTATAATTATAATTTATATATCTTTATATATATATATATTTCATCAATTTTTATATAGTGGGCACTGCTAACATCGATGGATATTAGTAGTTTTCGAAGTCCTTTAAATTTGAGCTTCTGCTGTTGCTAGTTCTTGATATTGGGATCACGTAACCCCATTTACTGTTCTTCATATTGGGGTTATTGACCCCCCCGGTTGCTGGTTCTTTATATTGAAGGTCACCTGACCCAGCTGCTTGTTCTTTTATCTTTTCAGTTTCTTGTTTTTTTTTTAACCATTGCGGGTCTCGTGACCCTAGTTGCCTGTTCTTTGTATTGGGTTCACTTCACTCCAGTTTGCTTGTTCTTCATATTGGGGTTAGGTGGCCCCAGTTGGGCTGGTTCTTTATATTGGGTTGAAGTGACCCCATTGACCTTGTTCCTTTATATTGTCAGACTTAAAGAGAGCTTTACATAGGATTCACTTGACTCCATTGTTTGTTTCCTTTACTCATGGGGTCTACTAAAACCCCAGTTGCATTGTTCTTTATGAATAGGCCGTCACGTAAACCACCAGTTGCTTTTCTCTCTATATTTGGGTCATTTGAACCCAGTACTTGCTTTACATATTGTCAGTTTCTTTTTTCTTAACATTATTATCACGTGACACTTGTTGCTTGATTCTTAATGCAGTTGCCAGATACCTTGGAAAAATATGTTATTATATATATATATATATATATATTATATATAATATATATATATTATAATATATATATATATATATATATAATATATATTATATATAGTATATACTATATACTATATATATATAATTTTTATAAGTGGGCACTGCTAACACGATGGATTTTAGTACTTTTCGCGAATATGAACTTGGCCTATACTATTACCACTTCTTGATATTGATTGGGATCACGAAACCCCATTTACTTGTTCTTCAATATTGGGGTTATTTGACCCCAGTTGACTGTTCTTTATATTGAGGTACATTGACACCACCCACCACCAGCTGCTTGTTCTTATATTTTCAGTTTCCTTGTTTTTTTGACTTGGGGCCTCGTGACCCTAGTTGCCTGTTCTTATACTTGGCGTTTCATGTTACCCTTTTCCTAGTTGCTTGTATTATCTTCATATGGGGTTTCAGGTAATACCCCTAAGTTGCTTGAATTCATTAATTCTATTGGGTGAAGTGACCCCAGCTGCTTGTTCTTTTAATAATTGTCCATGTACAACTTGTTTTTTTAACATAGGATGTTCAGCTTGACTCCTATTTTTGTGTGTTCTTTATAAATGGGTTGTTACACTTCTTAACTTACCTAGTATTTGTACTTAGTTCTTAATTATATTAAATATGAGATACTTAATCCTCAGTTTTGCTTTTATCCTTTAATACATTTGTGACGTATATTCTTATGTTTATTCTATTCTTCTATTCTATTCTTAGTTACTTCATTTTTTCTTTACTTATTGTCAGTTTCTTTTTCTTTAACATTATATCTAATCGTGACTACCTGTTGCTTTGTTCTTAATGTGCATGTTGGCCAAGATACATGGAAATATATTACAAATATAAATATACATATATAGGCAAGATAATATATAATATATTAATAATATATAATATAATATTCAATATTTATATATTTATATAAATATATATATTATTATTTTATATTAATTATTATTATCATATATACTTATAATATATATATATAATTATATCTATTAATATATATATTTTTAATAAGTGGGTTAGCTGTCGTATATCTTTCGGTGGTGCCGTTGGTTCGATGTGTATTGTAGGTAACGGTTTGTCGAGTGCTTTAAGTTTGTCGTTCTGCGTTTGCACCTTATTCTTGTTATTCTGAGATCACGTAACTTTGGCCATTTGACTTTGTTCTGAGAGTTGGTGTGTTATTACTTTTTTTTTAGAGAGTTTTTTTTCGCCCACCCCTCACCCGCGAGTTTTTTGTGGGCCTTCCAATTGTCTTGTAAATAATTTTGGAGAAATTGTGTTTCCCTTTTGTTTTCTCATTTTATATTCTGAGAGGGTCAATCTCGGCGGTTGGAACCTCGCAAAGCTGCCTTGTTCTATTTTGTCTTTTTTCAGTTTTCTTGTTTTTACAGGAAGGAATGAAAGGAGTGTGTGTCCTTCTCGCCTGACTAGTTTTTGCCTGTGTGCGTTATTACTTACTTTATTGGTGGTGTCGATGTAGCTGCCAAAGTATTCTCTGTTTCTTCGCATTATTTGGGTGTTATGGTTTTGAACTCTTCAGTTTGCGTTGGTTCTTTTTATATTCGCGGGTGAAAGCTTTTCCCCTCATCTGTACTGCGTGTTGGTTTTCTTTTTATATTTGTCAGTCTCTTCTGTTTCTCTTTAGGTCACTAGTGCATCACTTTGTTGTCACTGTGATTGATGTGTATGTTGGTTGGTGTAGTGGGGGGGAGTTACGCTTTTATTTTTAACCCAGTTTAGTCTTGTTTCTTAACTATAATTAGTGTAAGTGGTATAACTTCCAGTTGTCTTTTTCTTTATATTTGGTCATTGAACTCTTAGTTACGCTTGCTTACTTTAACATATTAGTTACAGTATTATTACTTTTCTTAAAGCCATTGTTATTTCTCCTACGTGACACTTTTACGCAAAGTATTATACATTTTAACTATATAGAAGGAAATATTATATATAATATATATATATATATTTATATATTATTTAATATATATATTATATTACTAATCTTATAATATATTACATTATTTATTATATATAAAAATCAATATATAAATTACATCTTTATTATAGACTTGAATTTTTATCATAAAATCTAAATTTTACTTTAATTTGTTGATTTTCGTGGAACACTATTTTATGCTGTATTTATATAATGTATATACTATATCTCTGAATTTATGTAGCATACTGGGTTTATATATATTTTTGTTTTTTATAAAATTTACCGATTACTGTGTTATCAATATTCGGGGTCACTCGCGAGTTCGATTGAGTTGTGAGTGTTACGTTTTCGGTGATGTTCTTTTAGTTAATTTGGCTTCTGTGCTCGTTGTTCTCTGTTTCTTTGTAGTATTTTAGCATCATCGTATAACCTCGAGTATGTTACTTGCTGTTCTGTCATATTGCGAGTGTATTTCATGACCTCCTGGGACCAGTAGTCTTTATATTGAGGTCACCATGTCACCCATATGGATCTTGCTTGTGTTTTTTTTGTATTGACCTTTTTTCAGTCTTTGTTTTTTTGTTAACATGGTGGTTCGTCTGTGACCCCATTTCTAGTTGCCTTTTTTCTGCATTTCTCATATATGGTGTTTTCATTGTTTACACTACTCTAGCTTGCTTGTTTCTATTACTATATTGGGGTTAGTTGATCTTACATCAGTTAATGTTACCTGTTACTTTATATTTAGTGGGTGAATTGACTTCACCAGCTGCTTGTTATCTTTTTTATATTGTCAGTCTCTTATTCTTTACATAGGAGTCACTTTACATCCATACTGTTTTTAGTTTCTTTAATAATAATATGTGGTTATCCCATACTAACCCTATGCTTTGTTTTTGTTTCTTTAATACATTCAGGTCACGTAACCTCCAGTTATTGCTTTTTCTTAATTTGTATTTATTGGGTCATGTATGAAACCCAGTTACTTGCTTTACATATTGTCAGTTACTTTTTCTTTACATTATCATTGTTATCACGTCACACTTGTTGCTTGTTCTTATTGCTTAATAGTCATTGTGTGTGTGTGTGTGGTGGTGTGTTATGGACGAGTCTGGGGTGATGGGAGTGCTGGGCTGAAGTGGGCTAGCTGGAGCGATGTTGGGAAAAGTGCATTGAGAATAGTGCTTGGTGAATTATCTCATTTACTTTATTTTATATTCTGGGTATATATATATAATATGAGATATATATAGTATTATTGTTTATATTTTAGCATTTAGTATTGCTCAAAGTCAAAAGTTTTACCTTATTTAATATTGGCTAGTATTATTTTGAGGGTTTATTAATTGTTGCATTAGTCTAGGGTCTTTTATTCTTTATTAGTTATATTTTATTGTGGGGTGTAGATAATACGATTAAAGTATTTATTTTAATCAGCTCAATTTTTTCCAGTTTTTTTTATTGTAGGCGCCGTGCCTTGATCTTTTTTGACAATTATCTTATTATATTTTTTTCTAGTTAAGTTGGGTTCACTTGCTTAACTCGTATGGTTTGTTTATAGTATTCTTCGAGTTCTTGTGTAGATTTGCTGTCTGGCTGGGATAGAGGAGACTTTGATTTAATTAAGTATCTAATTACTTTTTGATGATGATGACTGGGCTTTTCATTTTGTGGGGTATTATTTGACCACCCTAGTTGCTGGTTCATCTTAATATATTGAGGTTACACCTGACCGTATATCCAACTTGCTTTAGTTTACTTTGTCTTTCATTACGTTTTCTTGTTATTTTTTTACTCATTTTAGTGCGGTCTCGTGACCCTAGTTGCCTGTTCTCATTTATATTGTGTCTCATTTTCCTTCCAGTATGCTTTTCTTCATATTCTCGGGGTTACGTGTGACCGCAGTTAATGCTTGGTTATTTCTTTTATATTTGGGGGGGGGTAGTGACTTCATCTGCTTGTTCTTTATATGTCAGTCCTCTTTTGATTCTTTACAAGGAGTCACTGGCTCTCATTTGTTTTTGTTCTGTTATGTATCAGTGGGGGGGGTGGGATAACCGTATATCCTCGCAGTTTCTGTTTCTTTTTATAGATATGGCTACGTTCTACGTTAACCCGCCATATGCTGTTTCTCTTATATTTTTGGCTCAATTAATTTAGCTACAGTTCAACTTGTTTACATTTATTCATGTTTCATCAGTTTTAACTTTTTTCTTAACATTGTATATCACGTAGCTACTATTATTGCTTGCATTCTACTTATATTGCAAGTGATTCACTTCTAGATTTATCATTAGGGAAATATATATATATAAATATATATATATATATTTTATAACTTTTTATTTATATATATTTTTATAATATTATTTTTTATATTTTAGATATAGTATTTTATTTTGAATTTTTATGCCTTTCTAATATTTTAATTTCATTTTTTTAGTATATTATTTTAAGTATACTATAATATTTATTATGATTATATTCTTATTATTTATTTATTATAATCATTTTATGATATATTATATATAGTTTTTCCTATAACTTGTATTTATAATGGTATTTTACATACATAAATTTGCTGTTTTTTATATATTATTTTTTTCATTTTTCGTATAATTGCTGACACTGCCGTCTGACGTAACTGCGTTGTGATTCTGTATGGATGGTGAGTTTAGCGTTTTATCCGAGTCTTTAAATTCCTGTCGTGTTGTTGTAAGCCTCTTGTTGTCTTAAGATATTTAGGAATTACAAGTAAACCATTTACTTTGATTTTTCATATTGTGGGAGATTTATTGTGACCACCAGTTCTTGTCATCGGTTCTTTATTGAGAGGTCTACCTGGAGAGCTCGATGCCTCATGCTTGTTCTGTGGCATAATTTTCAGTGCTTTCTTGTGTTATGGGTTACATGTTGGGTCTCTGTGTTTGTGACCCTTTGCGACTGTATCTTTTATATATTGGTTCTTTTCGAATCTTGTTGTAAGTTCTCGTATTTGGTTCTTGTTGAGGCTTGTAGGAGCCTCGTTGTTTATTTTCGCCTAGGTTTGTGACCCTGTGGTTAATTGGGTTCGATATTTGGGGGTGTTTTAGGAGGTGACCGCCCAGTTTGTGTCATGGGTGTGCTTGTATTTATCTGGCGGAGACGTGTGAGTTGGTGGTGGTGCCAGATCCGTTGTTTTTCGCTCTAAGCTGATTGTTTCTTTTATTATTGTCATTCTCATTTTGTTCCATTGATTTACTTATTTATCGGGAGTTCACTTGAGCTCCGCATTTGCTTTGTCTTGACTTTAGAGTCGATGTTTTTTGGGTTGTTATCCTAACCCCAGTTTGCTTGTTCTTTATAGAGTGGTTGGTTTAGCGACGCGGTAACCTTCCGAGTCGTGTCGTTTATTTTTCTTATTGATATTTGGGTCATTTGGAACCCAGGTTGTACTCGTTGGCGTGACCAATTTGTCCCGTTTCTTTTCTTCTTATACATTATTTTGATCTACTTGGTGAGTATGCTTTCGTTTCTTGTTTTCTTAATTCCCTGCATGTGGTGTTTCCAGTACTTCACGTTGAAACTATTTGGGGAAATAAGGTAATATATACTATTGCCTATTACCCTGCTGCGTACATGCGTATAGGATTTTTGTTAGTATTGCTCGCGGATTGAGTTTTGACATATTTAGTGGTTATTAGTCGTGAGTAGCCAAGGTGGCGATTAATTGCCGATGGAAGCTGTCAGTTTATGGTACGGCCTGATAGAGTGAGGTCTCATGGTATATTAACTGATACGCTGTCGGTTTCTATAGCTGCAGCTGGACTTTCCGTGGGATCTAGGTGGTTTGTTATTATATAAAGTTGACTACTTGTTCAGAACTTAAAATATTTTTATGTATTTGTGAGCATGTCAACGTACTAATTAATTATACTTATAGTATCTATATATATGTTATTTCTCCGTCTGTTTATATAAGTGGTTGTGTGCAAGCTGGGACACTCTGTATGGATTTTTATTGTACTGTGTTTGTAGTCTTTTGAGATTTTGGGCTTCTGCTTGTGTGTGGTGAGGTTGTGTTGTCATATTCAACGAAGATCACCGTATAGTCAGCCGCATTTTATAATCTTTGTTGTTCATGGAGGTGGTGCATTGAGTTGAGCCCAGGACACTGTGCTGGTTCTTTATATTAGATGGTCTACATTTGACCTGCCATTGCTGACTTGTGTCTTATAATGTGTCTAGTGTTCTGTGATTTTTTATATTGTGTGGGGTCTCGATGACCCTCGAGTGTTTGCTCATTGTTCTTAGATAGTGTGGCGTGTTCATGTTACTGTTATTCTGTTTTGGTTCATGGTTTTTTACGGGGATGCTTTGTTGCGTCTTCTGCATTGTGATTCATCTTGTGGTGTGCTTCAGTAGTTGTGGTGAGTATTGATGGTTATGAGACCCAGTGTTGCACGTCTGTTGTTCTCTTATAGTTCAGGCGGTGTGTAGATTATCGCGCGAGCGACTGTTATGTGTCTGTTAGTGATATTGTAGTGTCCTTGTTCTGTTGTGTAACATCATTAGGTATTCGAGCTTTTGTTTTTGTCTCTATTCTTGTTGTTGCTGTTTTTATTAATCGGCCGTGCTACCTAACCCCAGTTTGCTTGAACTTCTTCTATATATACGCCGTGGTGCACGTATACCGCATGTTAATTCAGCCCTTTTCTTTGGATGGTCTGTTGGCGTCTATTTGAAAATCCAGTGTCTAAACTTGTGTTACCATAATTTGATGTAGTTTTCTTGTGTTCTATACGAGTTAATGATCTCGAGGAACCTGTTATCACTCTGTGTTTTGTGTCTTTAATGCTAGTTTGCTGCGAGATAGCTATTTGGAATATTATTATCATTTGTCATATTGTATTATTATGAGTTTATGCATATGTTAGTTTTTAGTATTATTTGTAGCGTACGTTTATTGCTAATATGTGAGGTGCCCCCCCCTAGGCTAGTACCCATCAATATTATTATATATTATTTATTTATCCTAAAGTTATAAGTTGTAAATATGCATTTATAGTAAGTAGGGTTTTGTGGTATTTATTTCATGATTAGTGTCTATATTCTATACCGGATATGCTACGTTATAATTTTTGTAACGATACTGGATATTGTACATTGTATTTTAATGGTGTTAATTATGAGTCCTATATATTATTTGGGCTTTGACCATTGTGGTTTTCATTATTAGAGTTTATGGGCGTGTTCACTTGGCTAAAGCCACTGTTTGGTGCTGCTATGGAATTTCTGTGCTACTTTAAGCGTACTTATTAATAATTTGGCCTCTGCTGTACTGTTGCTAAGTTTTTATGGTGTACAGTGTTATAGAGTTATCCTAGCCGGTAAACCTTCGCGAGTTCTGCTTTTGTTCACTTCATTTTAGGGGTTATTGGGATCCCCACGTTGTCTCGGTTCTTGTATCAAGGCTTGAGGGTCATAGCTAAGTTGATCCTTCCAGTGCCTGTGTTCTTTGTATAGTTACTTTTCGATGTTTTCTTAAAATTTTCGTTTTTTTTAGCGGATTGTTGTTTGGCTCTCGTGAGCCGATCTAGGTGGTGCGCTTTGTGCTTTCACTAGTTGGGTTTTCTGAGTGGTTGTGTAAGGCACAGTCGGATATTTCTTTTACACAGTTCATTGTCTGTATTGGGTGTCAGTTTGGGATTTTTTGGCGTGGGCAGGCAGTCGAGATTTGCCGGTTTTTAATGGTTTTTTTCGGAGTGTTGCAATTTTGTTTTGCTCTTAGTTTTTACTTGGAAGTGTGGTTTGTGTGGGGCATATCCTATGTTTTTGTTTGCAGTTTTTTTGTTCAAGTTGGTTGTTTGCCGTTGTGGTGTGTGCGTTTGCATTTGGACCCGTTTGCTTGGAGTTTTTTTGGTTGATTTGTACATACCCATGCACTTCTGAGGGTTGAGATGTGCTCGCCGTTTTTGTGTTTGTAGGTTTTTTTGTTAATCGTATTGGTTGTGGTGTGTTCCATTATTGCATTGGACTCTGTTCTGTTCTTTCGAGCGTTTTTGATGTTAATATGTTGTATTTCACCATGGTTGGCTTGTGTGACTTCTTTGCATTATTGCGGTATTAGTGAGACTCTCTCTGAGTTGCTGGGGTGCCTTTTTTTATAGTTTTAAGGGGTTGAAGTGGAATCGCATTCAAGAGCCTTAGCTTCTGTGATAGTCGTATGTTTTATACTTGTGAGGTCCACCGAGTTGTGTTCTTTTTAAGTAGGGACGTCAACGTGAACCTCCATTTTGTGTATGTGACTTCTTAACTATAATGGGTGTGTTACCTCTATCCTTGGAGGTTTCGGCTGTGCTGTTTTCTATTATAATAGGGTCACGTAACCGCTCACAGCTGTTGCGTGTTTTGTGCTCGTTGTATAGATGTGGGGTCATTGAAGCCAAGTTGAGCTTGTCTGAATTGACATGTATTCGTCAGTGTTTTCTTTGTTTTTGTACAGTTATTCATCACGTGACATCTCATTGTTTGTCTTGTTGTCTTGAGATGCAAGGTTCGCCAGAGTTAATCTCGATGTTGGGCAAATGAGTATATCGTGTAGTTATTTAGGGTTATTATTGATCTATAATATGTGAGTAGCGTTTTATCACACTATGTTTTATTATTGTTGTGTTGTATTTTGTATTTTATTATAGAGTATGAATCGCTGACTGTGTTAGATAAGTTATGACTTCTTTATAGCTAACATAAGTTAATGGACTAGCATTATTATAATAAATTAGATTACTTGGTGTTTTCGTGTTTAAGGTTATATAGTTGGATAGTACTTTGTTGTATTTAGGTTAGTTGTTATTGTATGATGATGGATGTACATTATTATTATATTTTATTTTATAGGATGATTGCGGGAGTATTTCTACATCTGCTGAAATGCACGGGTATGCGTATGGAGTTTATGTTAACTTGTGTGCGAGTACTTTTAAGATTTGGTATCCGCCTCTTTTTTCCTTGGGGGCCCCCCCTCCATCGTGCTATTTCTGTGGAATATTGGTGAGGATCTATCGGTGAGCACGTACTCAATTATTATGCGTTGATTTACATTTATTGGGGTATTTTTGACCCCATTGCCTTTGGTGAGTTGTTTGGGTAATGATTGAGTCGAGGCCAGCGTGACGCGCGGTCCTCAGGTGCATTTGCCCCTCCGGCTTTTCTATGATTTTCTTTGTGTTTTCTTATCTACCATTGGCTCGTCTCTGGTGTGGACCGACGGTTGGATTCTAGGATGCCGTTTCGACTCTTTTATTGAGTTTTTGTGGTTTTCTATTGTTTTACCCCAGTTCTGCTTTTTCTATCAATTTAGTGCAAAAAATTTGCATGCAAAATGTTTCTTTTGTCTTCTTTATATATGGTGGTGAAGTTTTCCTTTTCTCACATTCTGCTTGTGTCTTCTTATTAGTTTATTGTCAGTCCCCTTGTTCTTATAATCTATATATTCTCACTTCCTCTCATTGACTTTTTTCTATTCTGCAGTATATATTGGTTGTAGTTACTTCTTTACCACTCCAGTTCATTGTTTTGTGTGCCTCATTTACTGTATCCTTAGTTCTACGTAACCCCAGTTGCTTTGTGCGTTGAATCATTGGTGTCTCTATTTGAAGCTCTCTCGCTATATAGTGCTTTACCATATTTGTCACTGTTTTTCTTATTCTCTTAATGTGAGTTCTTGTACGTGACTACTTACTTTTGCTTGTTCTCGATTTGAGATGTGCAGGGTTGACCAGATTATTACAGTTTTTTGGTGATAAATATTACTATTACCTACTTATTTATTTTATTTTTGATTGAATTATTTATTATATTAGATTTTGCTTTATATTTACTGTATTTTTTATGATTTTTATGTTTGGCTTAGTTAATATTAGTAGCCCGGTACTTATTGTATTGTTTTGAGGTTATATAGTACTGTGGATTGTGGTAGGTTTTATCTTATTTAAGTTGAGTTTTGAGTTAATGGTAGGGTTTTATCGGTAATGTCATGTGCAATATATTGAAATTTGGATAATAGTAATAATAATAGTATATTAAATTTTATTATACATTTTCTTTTAGTGTAAAGTGCTGGGGATTCTCGAGGTATTCTTAGTGTGCTTATATCGATTCTATGGGAGTGTTGAGTGTACATTTTCGAAAGTCTTCTCAGATATTTTTGGGCTTTCTGCTGTTGACCGTTTGTTTCTTTGATATAAGTATACCGTTATTATCGACGAACTCTTTTAACTTTGTTCTTTCATATTGGGGTTATTGTTGATCTCTGTCGCAAGTTGCAGTTCTTTGTATTATTTTTGTTAGGGTCACCATTGACGCAGCTGCTTGTTCTTATATCATTTAATTTTCAGTTTCATTTTGTTATTATTTTACTCTTTGGGTCCTTCCTCTTGTTCTTTTTCTCGTTCCATCAGTTTTGTCATTTGTCCTGTTTCGCTTTGGTTATAGTTTATGTGATTTCGATTGTTACTCTTCTTTTCGCGTTGTTTTTCAATTCCAGTTGCTTTGTAATTCTTCCAATTACATTTTAGTGGTGTGTCAGGTTGTATTTGAGTGATTTTGTTCTCCATGGTGTGTCGGGTTCTTTAATATTTTGCGGTGACAGGTGACTCCTCAGTCTTGTTGTTTATCTTTAATATTGTCAGTCACTTGTTTTCTTTGCATACTATACGAGTAACGTAGTTTGATCTTCCATCTAGTGTCTTATTGTTGTTTGTCATTTTATTTCTGAGTTGGGTTTAGCTCTTTCATCTCTTCGGATATTCTTGCTATTGTTAGCTAAATTAGCTAGCATAACGCCTCTCAGTTATTTGGCTTTGTTAAAGTCTAAGCATTTATCTACTTGTAACATTTCAACGCAACTTGTCTACTATTGCTTGTCATATTGATCATTTTCTTTTCTTAACATTATTTATCCTACGGCTGATACTTAGCATTGTTTGTCTGGGTGTGTTTTTTAATATCTCTTCTGTCAATTAGGTTGTGCGTTTCTCTAGATACTTTAGCGAAGAGTATTTACATTATATGAGCTTATATCTTCTATAACCTAAATTTATTTTATTTAAATGCTATGGAAGGTCATTTCTGGTATATGTATACTTTTTCTTTATTTATTTTTATTAATTACTTTATGCCCTTTTTATTTATGTAATCTTTATACGTTATTTGGTGGAGAATAATTATTGATATTTAGTTAGTGGTATATATGTAATCTTAATCATATATATATATTATATATTATTGTAGTTATAATTTTAAATATTTTTTTAAAGGTTATTAATTATATATATGTTTATGTGTGTTTTATGTATGTATATATTTAGTGTTTCTTGACTTTTTATTCTTTTATATACGTGGCCTACGCTAACTTTCTGATTGTGAGTTAAAGTACGTTTTCGAAGTCTTATATAAATTTGGCATCTTTCGTTCTGTTTTTGCTTTTAGTATCTTTGTTTCTTTTGATTAGGGTTAACAGGCATATTAATTTTTTTCTTGGCAATATTTTGGTTGTGAGTGATTCTCCATGTTGTGCTGCTTCTCTTTAATCCAATCGGGTATGATGCCGGAGCTTTTGGCGAGTTTCTTTTGTTTACTTTAGTCTGTTATTCAGTTTTCTCTCGTTTTTTTACTTACTCTCATTTGGTTCGTTACCATAACTTCGTGTGGCCCATTCTTAGTTGCCGGTCTTTAATATCTGGGGGCTATAATTTTCCATTATTACATTATGCCTGTTTTCTTGCTTCTTGTCCAGACACTTGCCTTATTGTGATTCTCCCAATTATGTGAGGGTATCAGGTCGAAACCTTCATGATCTTTTCCAGTGCTCTGTTGTTCTTGATAATTCCGAGTGTGGTGTGATAGTGATACTTACTCAATCTGCTTCTGTTGTTAATATTGGGATACACTCTTTTTGGGTACAAGTTAATAAATAACGAGTAACTCACTTTTGACTTCTTCAATTGTTGTTGTTCTCTTTTTATACATGGGGTTACATCATAACCCCAGTTTGCTCTTGTCTTCTTTTATAAATTTCACGTCATAGTTTGCCGTGTCTGCACGTTAATGCACCCAGCAGTTGCTTTATTCTTTATATTTTTGGTTCATCTTGAACCAGTTAGTTGCTCTTTACATACTTGTACCAAGTCTTTTTCTTATACATTGTTTATAATCAAGTGACATGACTGAGTTTCTTGTTGTTGTGGCTTGCTTCTTTAATGCGACTTGTTTTTGTCATAGATTATTCAATTTTTGGTGAAAGTATAAATATTATATAAGTACTACTTTATATGTTATTATTATTATTTATAGGTGGGCTTTTATATAATATTAGTTAGGATGCTTAGTTATATAGTAGATAGCTTACTGGTACTATTTTATGGGTATTGTTTCACATTAACTCGTGCGTAGTCGAGTTTCTACAATATCTCATAGCACACTAAAATATGATACGGATTTATTTATTTTTTAAGTCAATTTATTGATAATCTGAGTGTAGATTTTTTTTATGAATCTACATTGATATCTTCAAAGTTAAATGGTTAGTTATCTTTTTTCGGATGTGTGTCTTTAAAGTTTGTGCTCTTGTTCTGTTTTGCCTTGTCTTTCTCTTGTATTTTTATGTGGTCATCTCGGATATACATAACATATTTCCAAGTTCTTGACCTTTGGCGTATTGTTTTGATTCCCTCAGTTGCTCTGTGCAAGAGTATTGAAGACACTGCTAATGCATGAGTTAATGGAACAATATTATGGAAATTCTTGGTTTTATCATTTTATGAATTGATCTACTTTTTAAACAGAGAAAGTGTCCAAGTAGGATTGAGTCTTCAATCACTTTAACAATTGGTGCTTTTCCGCCATGTCGTTTACACTTCGTCTTTTTTTCCGCTGTTGCATTTATTTTTCTGTTGCGTAAGTGCCTTTTTCCCCGACCCTTTAATGGTAGGATTCTTTTTAACTTTAGCTTTTTGAGTTTCATCTTTGCGTTTTTTCCTTTTTTTTGCCTTCACCCCATTGGGTACTGATGCCAAGTATGTCTTTGGTTGCGTTTTCTGATATATTTGTGGGATCAGTTATAGGAGTGTAGATCGTTATCACGTTTTCGTGTGTGTATTTGTTGTAGGTTGAGTTCGGGGTGAAGTGACCTTCGGAAGTCTCTGGATGTCTTTTTCTCTTGGTAGTGTGAGGTGTGTCTAGTTCCTCTTGTGTGTCTGTAATCGATAGGAGTTCTACTTGAGTTCGCATTGTGTTGTGCGTGCTTTTGTGAGAGTGGTCTGGTGCGCGTAGAGCGCCTCTGTTACTGTTGGTGTTTTGTTGTGTTTTTCATTGTGTTTATTAGGGGGGGTCAAGCAAGTGACCCTCGTAGTGCATGTCATTTACGTTTCTTGTGTATTCCGTGGGGTGGGGCGTCATGTGACACCACGTTTAACTCCTTGGCATTCATCGCGAGATTGTGAAGGTATTTCGTAATTTGTCTATAAGAATTGTTATCAGCTATCGTGGATCACGTGTTGCATGTTGTTCTCGTTGATGCCAACGTTCGTCTCAGTAATAAGCATTAACGGAAATAGATTATTATGTATCCCGCTTCGGTTACCTACGTTATACCTAGCTAGCTAGTGAGAGAGTACTTAGTATAATACTGTCATATACGGTCGTACGTTATCAATGCTAATATAGGGTTGTTACTATTATATTATATATATATTATCATAATTCTATATTATCATATATCTATTATATCCATATATATATATTTATAATATTATATACTATATTTATTAATATATATTTTTATTATATATCTTTTTATTATATATATTAATTATATTTTTCTTATTAATAAATTTTTTTCTTATCAGTGGGCACTTAGGCTAACTCGATGATTATTATGTACTTTTTCGAGTACTTCATTTAAATTCTGGCTTCATGTGTCCTGTTGCTTTATGTTCTTGATATTGAGATCTCACTGGTGTCGGATGAGTTGGTTGGGGATGATTTATTTCGGCTTAAAAGCTCCCGAGTTTTAACTTGTTTCTTTGGCATGAGTGGGGTTATATATTTGATCCCTAGTGTGGTGCTTCTGTTATTACTTTGAGGTACTTGAGCGCCGCGTAGCTGTCTTGTTCTTTATTATTGTGTGCTCTCGAGTTGTCTGTGTGTTTGTGTAGTATTCTTGTCTCGTGACCCTATGTATTTTCTCTGTGATACGCGTGTATAATACTGGGTTCATGTGTAACCTCTTGGTGGGTGCTGTCTTTTGTCGGCTGCCTGGTATATCTTTATTGTTTCTCGGTACTTGATTGGTTCCGGGCGGCGGAGTGGTTCTTGTGTGCGAGTATCTGGGGATTAGGTGAGAATCCCAGTTGGTGGCTTGGATTCCTGTGTGTATCATTGGGTGAAGTGACCCCAGCGTGGCTCTTGACATTTTGGCGAAACATTTTCTGTGGAGCTTGACATATCGAAAGCTTTCGATATTTTTTGCCACAAAGCTTTTTGATCTCTAAATCTTCCTTTTTGGGTAACGTGTTCTTTCTCTGTAAATTCCCAGTTGTTCTTTATCAGCTCTTGTAGACGGCCACCGTTCATCGCTTAAATTTATCACTAGTGAAGTTCCTAATGGTCATGTCCCATCTCAAATCTTTTCCTACTATTTCTTAGCCATCTCTCCATTCATTACTACTTTCAATTTGAAGGACGACTCACTCAATTTCAATTAAATGATGTTATATAGGAAGACGGCCTTGAAGCAACAACTGACTACAGGTATTTCTCGCATCCATCTTGAAATGTGGAAGGGATAACACGAATATTTTTAATGACTCAAAAACTCAATTCATCTATATATCTACTCGGCATAATCTTCCACATAACAATAGCATCTTCCCCGAAAACACAAAATTCAAACCTATCCATGTCCTTAAAATTCTTGGCATTTCCATTTTTCGTGAATTTAATTGCTTTGCAGGATCAGATTTATTTTCTTTGAAGGTTCACATTTATTTTCTTTAAAGGTTCACATTTATTTTCTTTGAAGGTTCACATTTATTTTCTTTAAAGGTTCACATTTATTTTCTTTGAAGGTTCACATTTATTTTCTTTGAAGGACCACATTATCACATCTTCAGAATTTCTTCATATCATCCCAGCTCTTTACTCTGCATATGGATGTCCTTTGTCCATTTATGGAGTACGCTTTACATAGCTGGAATGATTCCACTCACGCAGTCCTTCTTGAAACATTGGAGTCTTGTGTTTTTGAATCTTATCAATTCCCTGCTTTCAATGACTCTCTCTCTCTCTCTCTCTCTTCTCTCTCTCTCTCTCTCTCTCCTCTTGCACTATTTTTATTACAACAGCTAACGAATGCCTCCTCCTTTAAGAGCAGTTCTTCGATGCTTCAATCTTCACATACTCATTCTTTCTCTGCAGAATTCTATGACCCAAGACTTAAAACTATTATGCTCATTCATTCTGGAACTAAACCGGAAATGTCCGAAACGTTCTTTCTTTCTTTTTGCATTTTCCTCACTTTTAAACTTTGTGTTGGTTCAGGACTATCTTTGAATTTTTGGTATTACTCAAGATTCGCCCAAACTCTAGCAGAAAGCATATGGGTTTCAGGCCTTTTCCTACTAGAGGGGACTTTTTAAAAAAAAATGTGTGTGTACTGTGTAAGGGTGTGAATGAGTGCGTGTGTAGGTGAGAATATGTAATAATTTGAAAATTTCTGTCCTTGTTTATATATTTCAAAGTTCAAGGTCGAATTTGGGCATCGCTAGGTTATTGGGAAAATCAGAATGCAAGGACCTTTATATATATATATATATATATATATATATATATATATATATATATATATATTATATATATATATATAATAAGAAAGTATATATATATATATATATATATATATATATATATATATATATATATATATATATATATATATATACTTACAGAGAAGTCGGGTGACCTCGAGATACCTCTTAGTCACTTCAAATGCCGACTGAGTCCAGAAATCTGTAACCTAAAGGTACTTGAAACTGCGTCCATGCCTGCCAAAGCAGGCAATCTTATATAATGAGATATATATGAGAATTACTTTCAAGCATTTTTATAGTAGGGAGTAGGATCGCTGAAATAGTCAAACTTGTACTTCTGAAGGAAGGGGTTGTGCCTATGGTGGAGTGGAACAGCGACAGCATTACCCGTGTTTGGCGGTGCATAATTTGTTCCGTGTTGGAGATCTCGGGTATACGTGTTTGGAGTATGGTATTGTTTTGGTATGCGGAGATTGATTCTGGTCAGTTGGAGTGTGAATGTTTAGTTATGGGGGTGTCATGTGGTATTGGGGGGCAATCTGTTGTAATTATCAGAATAGTATTTCGTGGTGTAGCTTTCACCCTCTAGGTACGGGTTGATCCCTGTAATGTTTGGTGTTGAGAGAATGATTTATTATAAAATTGATTATCCCAATGCGTCGAGAGATGGCCTCAGTAGCAAGGATTTTTTTAGTTTCAGCTGCAAGGTGGTAGAGGAGAACCGGTTATAATCCTGAGCACTTTATTTAACTCGAGTTACATATGTATATATTATATATTATATTATTATATATTATATATTATTGTTTATTACGTTATTATATATATATATATATATATATTATATATATATATATATTATTACATATATATATATTACATATATATATATATATACATATATATATATATACATATGTTAGGTTTTTATGCCAGTTTGATCGGTATGTTTTTCAAAAGTAGTGGTTAGATATTTGAAGAACTAAGGTAGAATGTATATATACAAGATCGAATTCGGGTGGTTCGTTCGTAGACGTAATAGGTATCGCCCGCATTATAATTCTTTATTTTCAAACCGATATTGCCTGGGTGTTAACATCGAATCAGGTGCCCGACGCGCACAGAGAGAGCGGCGAGCGTGCGCGTGATAGCCACCAATGCGCCATTATTATTGTTATTACGTCGATCGAAGAACCGAATTCGAAGTCGAAAACGACCGTAAGTGATCAAGCGCGCGATGCACTCAGCCAGTGCCCGATGCATGTTGATTGTTGTGCCGTCTTCCAGACCGTCGGTCAGTGCTGGGAGGATGGTTGACGATGTAACCATCGTGCGTCTCTACCCACTCATTAAAAATTAAATACGACGGTGCCAGCGAGGATTCAGAGTTGAAGTTTCTAGTTACAGCATTGGAATTGGGTTGGGCTCGCACCGGTGCCGAGCCAAAGCCGAGCAAACAGCCGTAGGCACACCAATGCTGGTGTCGATAGCTATCGAGCGAGTCGCCAGGTCCTTGGTGTCGACCCCATTATGGGGTTTTCGCCAGCCAGGTGTTGGTCTCTGGTGTGGTGCCGAGTTATAACATATAATGAGACAGGTTACGTTGGTGTCCTTACAAGGCGCGAGCACTGAGCTTGAACTATCAAGAAGTCAGCCGTGGAATAATAAATAAATACAAGGTCAGCCTTCTTATTCTTTTTATGTTATAACTTCTGGGCCTACTGTGCTTCAATACGTTTCAGCAGTAAATCACCAAACAACCTCATCCAGTTACCTGACATCTGCACCGTTGCGATCTATTGATTAGCGTCATATCATTTTTGATAACATAACGATAAAATCGTCTTTGCGTTAAAGCCAGATTAATATGCCGACGTAATTTCACAAAGCATTAGCATCATCGAATCCATGATCATAACTCACAACGAGAATGAATCACTGCAGTATTTAGCTGTTACGCCAACAAAGCTCATTACCTTAACACCAGTAAAGTGGGTCTAAAAACGTAACTTATTCATTCAGTCAGCGTGTTCTAACATAACGTTAATTTCCACATTAACATGGTACATGCAACGTAATGTCAGCAATCGTAATATCGCTGCGACCACGAGTATATTTGAAAATAAAGCCATTATTACAGCAATCATAGCATCAACTGAATCCAGAATACGTACAAAAGGCAAACCAGACACATCTTAGGCATCCACACTTAACACTAGCATAATACCTATTGGGTAAACAGCAAAGTTTTTTATTCCTCGTAAACTATGAACATAACAGCAACAATACACATGAATAGCCAGCCTGTTAACAAAAAGCAGATAAGGGGCAGTGGCGCGATCAGCATAATATATACTCCATTTAAAAAGAATAAACAGTTAAATATATTCACATATAAGTTTTTAAATACAAACCATCTAGTCGCATGATTTCAGAGTACTGAGCAAGCTTCCCAGATTAACACACCGTCATGTGCCATAAACATAACTTAATCATTTTTCAGCACAGTAGCACTGCCTCAGGCCTGCCAGATAGAAGTAAACGCAGTCTCGGCTTCGGGATAGTTACTGGGCGTCTTCACTGGGTGATTGCACCATGCGCTATATGAGTTCGCATAACAGCCTTAAGATGAGACTTTTGCCGTTTTTCATGTGCCAAACAGATTTGGGAACAGCGAGCCTATGCCACATGTGCAGTGCAAACATCACACTCAAATAAGTTGCACATCGGGTCATTTCTTTGACAGATGCGCAGTAAAGAACATCTGCCCATTATAGCACGCTCAAGCTGCTCCCGATCTCATCAGAGACGATGTCAGCGGCATAAGGTCGTCAGTTTTATTCGCTGAGCCGCAGGGACTTTTTCACCGATATGACAAAGCAGTATTATCTTCCGGGAACGGCTGGTACGCCGCTCTTCTCCATTACATGAAAAATAAAGACATCGTTGGGTATTACGAAGGTCCTCGTAAGGACGTCCATAGGAGCAGAACGAGAGGTCATCGTCACACACAGCGAAAATTCGTCTTACCACCTAAATTCGTATAAACAGACCGGTAACGCAGATTCTTTTTTCACCAATCAGCAAATGCATAAGAATGCATGACAACACATCAGCTGCTCGAGCTGAACTGCAGCCAGCCAGGTTGCTGTTCTTGCTAAGCCAGTTATGGCTGTTGTTGTTGTTGCGTTGTAGAGAGGTCCTCATTTCATCACAACACTGACAATATCATACGCTCAACGAATAGCGGCTTCAGCTTCACATCGTCGCTTTAACAGCAGTGTAACATGAACTAATAAATGGTCGTGGCACAGCAACTTCATCTGCTCGAATAAACCGAGTCGGCTGGCCACAGGCACCAACACAAGATGTAAAACGGTTCCATTATCAGCTTTTCGTTGATACCCTTAACATATCAATACTACCTCTTATTTTTGCTATCCACTCTTCAGAAAATGAAACGATATTATATTTATTAGCCACCAGGTTCCAACGCGTATCATACATTTGACAGCACACTTAGCCGAGTTATAAATCGCTAGCTGGCTCGATGGGGCACTACAATCATAGCGTCTAGCAACCCAACATTATTCACCAAACTTAACTCTAGGCACGTTTTCTAACATCATCGTTAACACGGTAATACCCTTACAGCATCAAATCAGCGTTTTTCCGCTGTCATGGGATTTAAAGACCAAGAGTATCTAAAGCAACACACACTTCCTGATGCGCCCTGAAAGGGTGTGAATCCGGCGAGGGGGGATCACCCCGTAGGGGTGTAAGCGGGCTGACGTAGTAAGGCCTCAGCCTTTGCATATATATATATATATATATTATGCATATACATATATATATATATATAAGGTATATGTATATATAAAGTAATTATTGTCTAATATTTGTACTGTTATATATCATACAGGTGATATGGCGGGTCTTATTAGTCGTAACCATCTCTCATACTAATACTTGCCTATGTATAACATCAACATTATCAGCACACTGATTAATATTCAGGTGCACCATACAAACGTAATCATCTCTTGTTCACTCTAGCATCCCAACCATCATATTTTACGAAAGCCTGAAGTTGTGAGGAAACACGACACCAGTTAGCTTTATACAGGCTTAACATTGTTAAGCCATACATACAGTCGCGCCACGAATGTGCCCCTCAGCCAACATATCACCTGTTGGCGCGCCACGCGACGTCTCACGACATGGAAGAATCACCCAGAGTAGACGCACGCCCGATTACCCGCGCGGTAATTGCCTCGAGATCCATTTCACCCCGCCAGGTAAGATCGTTTATGAAAATTAACTGCATCATAACAGCAACCAAGAATATAATGCCGCAAGCAAACCGTTGCGTTCCTCGCATAAATCAGCTGGTCGGTGTCCTGCTTGGTCGCCAGCGCTGATAGGTCAGACAATACATCTCATCTTCCTTCGCATGGTCAAACAAAATATCTGGTCGTTCCTTAACAGCATCAATCCATCAGCATCATCATCTGAGCTAAGTGAATAGAACACCGCTGAGATAACATCACTGAAATGCATGAATAAACAGGACAGCAAATTTAGACAGCTGCTCAACAAACTTGACCTAGATTTCTGTCATCAAACAGTTAGCACAGTAAGAATTAGCAAATTTATCGTTTCAACAATTATTGTTGTTTTCACAGCTGTTATAGTAATATTAACATAAAGAATCTTACCCACAAATGTTTACTAAACATCTGAGAATTGCGGGATATGCCCCTGGCCTTGAGGGATTACCTCGAATGCGGTGCAGGCATTACCCTCCGGGAGTGAGGTACTTCCGGCTGAGGCCCAAAGCTTCGTTTACACCCTTCAGTGATCCCCTCAAGATTCATATCCTTTCGGCAAGTACATCCCACTTGGGTTTCTCTCAGATGGCAATGTGTTGCTTAGATACTCTTTGATTAATTGTAACCATGTTTATCTGCAAGTTGAAGTTCTTTATGTTAAAATATTACTATAACAATGTGAAAATAACACTGATTTGTTAGAGAACTGATGAGTTTATGTAAGATATTACTGTGCTAACTGACGATGATATGTTAGGAAACGGAGCTTTAGGTTAAGTTTCTTTGCTGGTAATGTTAGGCTCAGTATCCTAACTTATGGCTAATGTCTATGTTTATTCATACTTCAATTGATGTTATACTCAAAACGAGTAGAAGCTGGTGTTAATTCATAGTTCCATATGTTGGTATCTTTGATAGATTGGTCAATCTTTGTTAAGGAATTTTTGTTAGATGATACGACTTACCTATTGTTGATATGCGAGAAAAAGTGAGCATATTATCTATATTGTCTGACCTATTAGCTACTTTAACTTTGATAAGTAGGGGATTTTCAGGATGTTAGCTGATTATTCCTATGCGAGGTATGTTTGGTTTGCCTTTGTACATTATATTCTTAGTTGCTGTTATGATATCACGAGTTATTTTCATAAACAGTCTTACCGCTTACACCCCTTCGGGGTACCCGAAATGGATCTTCGGGCTGGGCCCTTACCGCTTACACCCCCCTTCGGGGTATCCGAGATAGGTCTTCATGCATCTCTCTGGAGTGATCTCCATGTAGTAGGGCTCGTCGCTGTAAATTGAATGGCTATGTATAGCAAAGATTGAGCTTATGTTAACGAGGGGCGCATTCGTGAAAGCATTTGTATAAACATGAAAGTAACCCCAATGTTAAGCCTGGCATATAAGCCTAACTGAACATCTGTGTTTCATATAGCTTCAAACTTCGGTAAGTATGATAGTTAGGTTCTTTGTAGGGAGTAGACAAGTTGGTTACGTTTTGTGATGTCGTAGTAGTTACTTACAGATATTAATCAGTGTACTTTGATAATGTTGACTGTTTATTCATACATAAGGTAAGTATTGTAAAATATGAGAAGATGGTTTCGATCTACCAGTCGCCCCAACCAGAGACCGTAATCTTATCACTTACGCCATCACCTCATATGTTATATAACAGTACAAATATTTAAGACAATGATTACTTTATATAAGAGAAAGAGTGAATAGTATATATAAAAAAATAATATATATATATATATATATATATATATATATATATATATATATATATATATATATATATATATATATATATATATATATATATATATAAAGGCTTTCTTCATATTGGAACCAGACAGTTGACTGATATGCTCATTCTATCTCTTTAAGTATCCTCGCCAGAATCACACCCTTTCAAGGGGCGCATCCTCCCCAGGTTTTCTCTCGGAAGGTAATGTGTTGCTTTAGATACTCTTGGTTAATGAAAACTGTTTATTCGTAAGTTAGGTACGTTATGTTAAATATTACTATGACAATGTGGAAATAACACTGATTTGTTAGAGAAATGATGAGTTTTTGTAAGATATTACCGTGTTAACTGACGATGATGTGTTAGAAACGTGAGCCTAGGTTAAGTCTTTGTTGAATAATGTTAGGTTTGCCCTAGACTTTTGCTATGATTATGAATACCCCATCGAGTAGCTCACTGATTTATATATAACTCAGCTCCCAAGTCTATACAGTGCTGTCAAATCACCTCTGTATGATACGCAGTTGCCAGATTTACCAATTTGTTTAATAAATATAATAAGTATTGCACCACTTTATGTAAATGGTTAAAGCATAAAATCATTTTCATGTTTCATGTTGAAATTTTCTGAAAGGGGGGGTGTAGTCTAAAAAGAGATAAGCTTAAAAATAAAATTAGTATTGATATGTTAGAGACATGCTTGAAAAAACGTGTGAATAGGTTACGTTTTGCATGTAATGTTAGTTACTTACTATTGGCAAGTATGGAACTTTGTTAATGATATCAGTTTATTCGAATGCTTAAGATGTGTTAGGTTTAATGTTGTACATTATTTTATTAGTTCATATGACGCCATGTTAGCTTATTGATGTGAAAGCTTATTACGCTAGGAGTATATATTCGTTGAGCAGGATGATATTAATCAATGTTGTGATAAATGAGAAGTTGAAATATAACACCGGAATCTTACCTCTACAACAACAACAACAATAACAACAACAACCATAACAACAACAGCCCCAACAAGAACAACAGCAACCGCAACAACAACAGCAACAACAGTTCGAACAACCTCGAGAATATATACCCTTTTGAACTGATGTGGTTCATTCGTACGTCGTATTCTCGTTTACTGATTGGTTAAAGAAAGAATCTCGTTACCTTAGATCTGTTTATGATACGAATTTCGTCTTAGTAAGACAATTTTCGTCAAAGTGATATGACACTGCCCTGGGCTCCTACGGACGTCCTTTACGAGGATTTTGTAATACCCAACGATGTGTCATTTACATTTTTTCGTAAAACGAATGGAGAGCAATATATTACCTGTGTTCCAATTGGAGGTGCAAGTAATATACCTTTAATCATATCAGTTGAAGAATTCCTCAAGATTATCGACAGCCTCGAAGCTTGGATAAAGGCTGAGCATGTGTCATCTGTGACATCGTCTCTTGATGAAATCAGAGATGACAGCTTGAGCGGCTATAATAGAATAGATGTTGCTTTCACTGCATCTGATAATGTTAAAAGTATTGATGTACGCAACTATTGGAAACCCAATGATGCTGTCACGTTCACGCGTACGTGTATAGGTTTCACTGTTCAGACATCTGCAAATATAACAGCTTTGTTTAACATGAAAAACGACTTAAAGTCTCATCATAAAGTTGTTGCCATACTCGAGGACTTAATTCATATAGCGCATGGTGTAATCTACGATATTTACACCGAAACATGTGGATTCCCGTATAATGCAGTATACAGAAAGGCCTTAATAACTATCAAACCAGATATATTGTATTTGTCGGGCGCTGGAGGGAGTGCTGTTGAACCGAAATATGCAGAAAAATGGTTTAGCAGCAAGTTGTATTTATGCTTACATCCCTATCGGACGGTGTTGAATCTCTGGAGAAACATATAGAACTTGCTCAATTTATACAGAATCTTATGTCACCTGACTAGATGGGGCTTAATATATTTAAAAACTTATATGTATGAATGTATTTATTTAAACTCTTTTTATTGGAAATTATATGTTATATACACCTGAAAACATGTTTTACTGCCCCTTATGTACGCTTTGTTGCTTAAGATGTTGGGGCCGTTTATTCGTGTAGCCGCCAGTATATATGTTAGGTGTTCATAGTTTAATCCTTACAGAGAATAAAAATCCTTTACTTTGTTTAGTTCTACCCATAGGTATTATGCTAGTGTTAAGTGTGGATCTTTGCTAAGGTTAGCAGTTTATTCTTGCTTAAGATGTGTCTGGTTTACCTTTGTACATTATATTCTTAGTTCAGTTGATGCTGTGTTAGCTTTATTAATGTGAAAACTTTTTTACGTTAGAGTATACTCATTGGTCTGTATGATAATTACACACGGTTATGGTAAATTTTTGTTACATATCACCATGTTAATGTAAATTAACATTGTTATGTTAGAGACACGCTTGACAAAGTGTGAATAAGTTACGTTTTTGGATGTTGTTAGCTACTTTACTGGTGTTATGTGAAACTTTAATGTTAATGTTAACCGTTTATTCCTGTTTAAGATGTGCTAAGTTTGTAGTTGTGGGTTATATTCATAGTTCAGATGATGCTAAGTAAGCTTTATTACTGGGAAAACTTTGTTCAGTATATATTGTCTGATCTTTGTATAAAAAAGAACTTGATTTATGTTATGTTTATCCAAAAATGATACTCAAATGACCTTAATCAATAGATCAGATCACAGATGGTCAGGAGGGAAAGGTTGGATGCTGGCTGATGGGGGTTTTGGATTGAGAGGGATTACTGCTTTAGGTACATAAACGTAAAATTTGTGTTATAAACATAAAAAGAATAAGAAATTTTATTTATTTATTTATTTATTTATT
>JABUQX010021609.1:40000-42500 GCA_015478945.1 Trachelipus rathkii
AATATATGCTAACGTAACAAAGTTTTCACATTAATAAAGATTACCAGCATCATCTGAACTAAGAAAATATAACGTACAAAGACAAACCTAACACACCTTCACGAATAAACTGTAAACGTTAACAAAGGTGGCCCTTAACTGCTCTTAAATAAATCAACATAGCAAACAAAGACGGCAACCTATTCACACCTTTCTAACATATCACTGATATTTTACATTAACATATAGCTTGATTTAACAAATTTACCACAACCATATGTAATTATCATACTGATCATTGAATATACTCTAACGTAACAAAGTTTTCTACATTAATAAAGATTACTTAGCATCGTCTGAATCTAAAATGTATTAGCGACAACTTAGACAGCCACCTTAAACATGAATAAGCAGTCAACATTAACAAAGTTCCTCACTTAACAACAGTAAGTAACTAACATTACATCCAAAACGTAACCTAGTCACACTTTTTTTCAAGCATATCTCTAACATATCAACTAAGAATAAATGACATACACACCAATCCACACACACAACACACACACACACACACACACACACACACACACACACACACACACACACACACACACACTACAATACCATTAATACAGTAGGTAAAAATGAAAATTTTTACGTTATAAACATGAAAATGAGTCTTATGTGTTTCTAGTAAACATAAAAAATTTCAAAGAAATAAAAACAAAATAATAAAAAAAAAGGAAAAATAAACATTAAAAATAAATAAATAACCAACAAATATATAAAATGCAAAAAAAAACTTATATAAAAACAAAGTTATAAACAAAAATACAAAAATAAAAGTTAAAAATTAAAATAAAAAAAATTAAAGCAAATAAACAAAGTAATAAAACAAAAAATATTTTAATAAAAATTAAAATTAATATCAGAGAGAAAATTAAAAAATTAAAATAAAAATTAAACAAAGTATAAATGTAAAATAAAGTTAGAAAATTAAAAAATTAAAAAATTAAAAAATAAAATAAAAAATAAAACAAAAAGTATAAATTCAAAATAAAACTAAAAAAAAAAATAAAAGTTAGAAAAATAAATTAAAATAAAAAAAAAAAAAAAAAAAAAAAAAAAAAAAAAAAAAAAAAAAAAATAAAAAAAAATAAAAAAAATAAAGTTAGAAAATAAATTTACAAATAAAAAGAAAATTAAGATAATAAAATTAAACAAAAAGTATAATGGAAAAAAAAAACTTAAAAAAAAAAAAATAGTAAACAGTATAAGCATGTTTCAACTTAGAAAAAAAAATTATATTAGTTAACGTTTATAAAAGAAAATGAGAATTTTTTCAAAATATAAATGTTAGTCTTCAACATTTAGAAAACGGTTTATCTTTCCAAGATGTGCAATGCAATTGACGATATGTACATGTTAGGAACGGAATCAGTTATGTGAACAGTAGTGTAATGAACTAAGAATAAATGACACACATATTGAGATCACATTAATGAATGATTAATAGTTACACATATTATTATTAATACAGACGGGTCACATTAAACGTAAATTTTTAGCAATGTTTTAGTAAAAACAAAGCTTTAAGAATAAAGAAAAATAAAATAGAAAATAGTGGGCCTGCGTCAGGTCAAAAATAGACAGTAGCGTGTGTTAAAACTGAGAAAATGAAACAAAGTTAGTAAACAAAAAATGGTAAAGTACCAAAGGAATTAAAGAATAAAAACAAAATAATAAACAAATGGGTAAAATTTAATAAAAATTAAAATTAAAAATAAAAATTAAAAATTAAAATAAAAATTAAACACAAAGTATAAATTTAAAATGAAAATTAAAATTAAAAATTAGATTTTAGATTTTAGCATTTTATATTGGGTGTCAGGCTTACCAAAAACAGTTAGAAAATAAAATAAAAATAAAAATGAAAATGGTCGTAATAACAGTCAAAGCCGGTGGCCGTGTCGTTAGAAAATGTAAAATAAAAATGAAATGCAACAAAACACAAAGTAGCAAATGTAAAATTGCACAAAAAGAAAGGCTCATAGCTAGTTAACTTGCGTAAAAATGAGATTTCCAAGTCAGCAGTTGTTCAATAAATCAGCAATACTCATTCAGCCAGTACATTTAACAGCGGGTCACTCTAACTTACGAATAAACAGTATTTAGCACACATACCTTTTCTGCAACCCAGGTTTTGATCTCTGTGGGGCTGGGGGTGGAGCGGGGCTTTGGGCCTCAGCCGAAGGAGGCCTCACTCCCTCCTTCGGAGGGGTAAAGCCCGTCACCCTTCTTCGGGGTGATCCCCCCTTGCAGGACTCACACTCTTTCAAGGGGCGCACCCCCCTGGGTTTTCTCTCGGAAGGTAATGTGTTGCTTTAGATACTCTTGGTAAATGAAAACTGTTTATTCGTAAGTTAGGTACGTTATGTTAAATATTACTATGACAATGTGGAAATAACACTGATTTGTTGAAGACTAACATTTATATTTTCAAATCTCATTTTCTTTTTAT
>JABUQX010021610.1:0-2500 GCA_015478945.1 Trachelipus rathkii
TTGTTGTGCTTCGTTCAATTCAGATTGGGTGTTTAACCGTTTTCGCATTTATCGTAAAACGCTTTCGCGTTTTCGTGCGCCACTTCATATATATATATATATATATACTCTCTCTCTATATATATAAATATATATATATATATACTATATATATATATATATATATATATATATATATATATATATATATATATCTATCATATATATATATATATATATATATATATATATATATATATATATATATATATATATATATATATATATATATTTAAAGTATATAATATAGTTATATACTTACTTGGGTTGAATAACATAGTAAGTACTAAGGATGACTTTACTTTTCCTATAAAAATAAGAAAATCAGAAAAAGGGGGTGATCGTGTGCGAGGAGTAGTGAGGGGTCGCACAACCGAAATAATTCACACACGGTGTTATATCATTATAATGAAGTCGTCACATATGTGAAATTCGAATACGAAATTTCGACCCACACTAATATATATATATATATATATATATATATATATAATCTATATATATATATATATATATATATATATATATATATATATATATATATATATATATATATATATATATATATATATCAAACGCGTGCAGTACATGTTAGCAAGGGAAGCAATGCTTCTCTAGTAAATAAAAGATAATTTCAAAAATTTAACTAATTCAATCCTAAACAATTACATTAATTATTATAATTAATCATTCTATTTTATCAATTTTTTGTTTGATTGTTAATCAATTAAAAATATTGAATACAATGTATTGTTTACCATTCGTTGTTCAGTTGGCGATTTAAGAGAGAGAGAGAGAGAGAGAGAGAGAGAGAGATTCAAAGACAGAGAGATTCAAAGACGAGAGAGAGATTCAAAGACGAGAGAGAGATTCAATGACGAGAGAGAGAGCAATGTTATATGACTCATATCATAAGTAAATGACTAAATTCTTAAAAGCATCCTTTCTTGTTGAGTTACTTTCTTTTTTTTTGATAATGAATTGTGTGCGTTAATATTCAAAAGCACATTTTCCCGCTTAATAAACAGGTATTCGACAAACAAATTAAAATATTTCGCTAAATTTAAATTACTGTCCATATATATATATATATATATATATATATATATATATATATATATATATATATATATATATATATATATATATATATATACTAAATTTCTTCCCCATACTTCAAACCACCTCCACGCCCCTGATATATATATATATATATATATATATATATATATATATATATATATATATATATATATATATATATATATATATATGTATATATATATATAATGTCAGTGCTTCCCCATGTCAGCCTAAGGGCACCACCCCTAGTGTATGTAATAATATGTAATAATAATATCAATAATAATAATATGTGTATGTATATGTATATGTAATATGTATGTATATATGTATGTAATGTATGTATGTATGTAATAATAATAATAATAATAATATCAATAATAATATGTGTGTGTATAATGTGTGTATGTATATATATATATGTGTATGTGTATATGTATGTGTCAATAATATTAATAATAATAATATGTATAATAATATGTATGTAATAATAAATAATAATAATAATAATAATAATAATATGTGTAATAATAATATATGTGTGTGTGTGTATGTATAATAATGTGTATGTGTATGTATGTGTATGTTTGTATGTATGTTGGTGGAGTGCTGGTGTTTTGTCCGTCCGCGTCCCGCGTCACGCGGACGTCCACTTTGATGGTGAGATCCCGTCGATCCGCATCCGCGCTTTGCCCTGCGGATGTTGCATGAATGTTTGGTAATCGACTTATTTGATAAAGATTTATAATAAAAATGCCCAAGATGAATCTGAAAAGAAATGAAATGTAAATGAGTTGAAGAAAAGCAATTCAAAACGGCTTGATATTCCATATCTTAATGTTTTCAAAGACATTCCAACTCGCTGGAATAATACACTTCATATGATGGAAAGAAGTATTTCTCAAAGAACTTCTTGCCTCGTACGCCAGTTCGTATTCCAAAGTTAACAATCTTATTAATTTGGAAAATGACATCAAATCACACTGCATTAAGCTATTGAAACCATTTGAAGAAACTACCAAAAAAAATCAGCGCCTCTACAGCTTCTGTCTCTTATGTAATACCATTAATCTCAAAGCTAAGGAAGCATTTTGAACACTCTTCAAATGAAAATGATGACGGTTTAAAAAGAATGAAAGATGTAATTAAACTAGAGGTAGAAAAACGCTTTGGTTCTATTGCAACTTACTTAGATTCCCGTTATAAAGCAAGTTTTTTTTGTAACGATATTAGAACAAGTTAAATCGTTACTTTGTGTTGCAGTTGAAAAACTTCAATCTGAACAGTCAATTAATTCGCCACCCATTAAAAGGAAAAAAACAAAATCTACAGAACCAACATCTTCTACAAGTAAATCAATAACAGATTCACTGGAAGA
>JABUQX010021610.1:12500-31074 GCA_015478945.1 Trachelipus rathkii
GTTCGAGTCCTAGTGGGGAAATTATTTAGATATGATCGATCATTATAGGTCACGAAGGTTCGAGTGGGTTTTATAATGCATGTTTCGATAAAGCCACCCCACCGCACCCCACCCCACCCCACACCCACCCCACCCTAATAGGGTAATGGCACTTGGAACGAGATTGTTTTAATTTTAAAATTTTTATCTGACATTAAATTTAGCATTAAATTGGTAATTAAATTATGTAAAGATTGCTATTTAAATTTGTTTTAATCAAATATCTTTAGGGAAATTAATTTTTGATTAAATAAAGGAATGCTCTTCCTTTGTTTTTTTTTTTTTTTTTTTTTTTTAAATAAACGATCCATAAACGACTAAAATAAAACAAATTACATCGATTTCGTTTTAAATTAACATAGTTCTGACTCAAATTCTTTTTCTTTTTTTAAATAAAAGTTCTTATTCAAATCCAGTTTTTTATATTCTCAAATTCATAGAATTTTTATGTGTCAATTAAATTCCTTCACTTTCTTTTACAGTCTGTTATAAAGCTTTTAAATTTTTATGCATATCCTCAAAGATACTATCAACACCTTTACATGTAATCTTCACAGTATGTGTGTTGTTTGCAAACTCATTAAGTGAAGTAGATTGCAAATCTTATGGCGTCCCAAAGTACTCACAACGTTGACATCTCCTTCGGTTTTTTCGCTAAAACTAAAGAATATTTCGGGTTTCTCGCCAATAGTAAGAATACTTCGAGCTCTTCTTTAACATTTTCCCGCTCAAAAGCGAGAATGCTTCTTTTTTCTGCCAAATCCTTATAGCTCTCCAACTACCAACTAAAAGATCAAGAATACCTTAATTGAGCTGCAGCAGAAAACTATTTCCCTCTTTTTATTTTTTTAAAAAGAAAATAATATTTGCAAATCACGAACCATAAAAGCGGCTAACAGTCTAAAATTATTTATTTTTATCATTTTAGAATAATTGTTTATTTTTAGTATAAAATAATAAAAAAAGTTAGAATAAAAAAAACGAAGATAAAAAATTTATTTGTTACGTAAAGTAAATATTGACAACAAAATCCAAAACAGTTTTCAATTAAATTTGCTCTAGAGAAAATAATCTTTAAAAATTTTCAAGTTTGCATAAATATGCAGAAGAATACATTACACATGTAGCAATATAATATGTGAATACATACCTTGTATATACCACGTATATATAACGTATATATATATATATATATATATATATATATATATATATATATATATATAATATATATATATATATAGTTTGTACTTATTATATATATATATATATATATATATATATATACCATACTCGGTGGTATGTAATTATATTATTATATCTATATAATATTAATTTATATTATATATAATATAATATATATATAATATATAATATATATATATATTAATTAAATACAGTGTCTTGAATGGCTTATAATGCTATTATATCTAAGATTAGTTAAGCTTCATTTTATATTGGAGAAAATTTTAGTATATTTGACATAAATTTCATGCATTATTTTCATTTTTATTTGCGATAAGAGTATTAGTATAAAAATGAGTTATATAATATTTCTAACTACACTTATAAATAACATTGTCATTTTAAATACGACATTTTCTTAACTTTTATTTTGTATTAAGCAAAAATTTTAAAATTAATTAAATTCTCAAATTTATAGGCTCACATTCATGCTTCCAAATAGTATTATTAACTATTACATTTACCTTAAAAATCGTTAAATTTCCTACCCTCCCCCCTCCAAAATTAAATAAGACGCTTTTATTCAATTTTGGTTAACGATTGAATAGGTTGACTTTATAAGGTTAGACTCTATATATACTATCTTATATATATATATAACTAATAATAAAAAAAAATAATAATAATAACTATATTTATAGAATATTATTATATTATTATCAATAATAACTTATTTATTAGATAATAATTAAATAGAGATTTTAATAGAAAAAATGTAGTAATATACTATTATATATATATAATCATCAATATAATACCAAGAATTATAGAATGCCCCATAATCTTTATTCCTTTTTTATGTGTTTCTCAGTTTATTGTAATTTGAAGACAATACTTTTTGACATTTATTTTATGTTCTAAAAATATTCGAAGGATGAATGCTTTATAGTGTTATCAAAACGTTTTTGTGTTCTTGCATGAATTTATTAACCATAAATTCTTTTTAGTTAATCAAGAGTGTTCACGACACTGTTTTCATTTTCAATGCTTAATAAAGCGAATGCACTTAGCTTAGCCTTGTGTGTGTCATATTGTTCCTTAAAAAGTTCTTTTATTAGGACTTGAGCTAAAAACGAACCTTATAAGCTGATAAATTTTCATGATGTTTACCTGTACCGTCAAATACATTTATCTGAACTGCTGTACCACAACGTCTGTTTGTTAAGTTCCATAACTTTATGCAACTAAGGTGCAAGTCAATCAGATCGTCTGATTTCTACGAATAAAATAAGTCATATAGATAAAAATCGTTTATATAGTTTTACCATTATATGTTTTTTTCTATTTTCACTTCTGTAGTCATTATGGCTTTGAAGGTGATTAATTGTTCAGAAACCGAAAGATAAATCTAAATCGCATTTTCTGCCAGTTTTGTTCCTTTTCTTGCCATATTTTCCGATATATGGTTCTTGTAAAGTCTCGGTTGGGCGTGGTGCTTTTGTAAGAAGAGATATGGACCGTAAAATATCCTCATGATTAAATATATAACTCATATATACATATTTTTATTCATTAGCTAATTGATTACAGATTTGTTATTATCTTGTTATCATTATATTTATATATTAAGAGATTTATATATTGCATTATTAACATATACTTATTCTAACGGCTCTCAATGGGTTATATTATATTATCATTTATCTTTCGTAATATAAAGAGATATATATAAATATAGCTTCATTCTAAAATACATAAAAAATTTTGTTAAATATATAATGACATTTAGTATACTGATCTGGTAAGTAGTTTTTGCTTATCAACTGTATGGGCAGTATGAATCAAACCTAGATGATAACACGAATTTAACCCATTTCTTCAAGTATAGTTTTTATCTCTAGCCTGGAACGCTTATTTCGTTGAAATTCTTCAAATTTGTAACGAATTTGAAAGTGGTTTGAAAGTTATATTTTCAAAGGCTTTGTAATTATACAATATTGAGGTAAAAGTTAAATAAAAATATTATTTGTCTATTCTTCATAGATAGTATCTTTTAGATAAAGAAATATATTAGACTAAGTTGATAATAATGCAAATCCTTTTATTTTAGAAGACAATATAAAGTTCGTTAAAGCCATTGAAATATCAGTCTTGTTGCTAAGATAGCTTTTGTATAAAAAACAAAAGATCGAAGACTACTATCATAACTAATCTAAAAAATGTTCTAACTGCTCGTCTTAGAGAACGATATAAGATGTGTTTCTTTCCGTTTTCTTTTCAACTTGACCTCTTACTTCTACATATTTCATATATTAACTTGGATAAGTATATAACTATGTACGATAATATATATTATACTATTTTGAAATTATGTATTTTTATTGGCTCTAAGTATAATATAAAGGATCATACTTGATTGAACCTATATACTTAGTATTGATAATCAATCTTCTTTAGTTAGTGTTTTTGATGCATTCGTTATTTGTTTGACTTGTACTTAGATTAATTTCATTGCACCTGCGCTTGTCTAGAACTGAATTTAATTCACACATATTACTTTTTATACTTAAGTTATATATGTATATATATATTAATATATATTATATATATATTAAAAATTTTTATTAGAGATAGAGGACTAATTATATCTTTTCATTTTGCTGTTAAGAGATGAAAGCGAAATTTTTTTTATAATTAGAGAAGACTGGTAGCCACTAAATAGAAATAATTTAGATAGACTTACCAATTATAGGAACTATAATTTATTCAACATATTTATATACTGTCACAGCAATGCTGTTTTAGAGTATTTTGGTACTCTCCGCAATAATCTTTGCTTCCTGCTCACCAATCATAGCAACTAATTTGCCTCTGCAATTTTCTAATTTAATGTTTTTTTGTTATCAATTCTACCATTATATATTTATAATTGATATTTTTTTCCAAAGATTTTTGGATTGTTAAGAATTTTATTCTTTGTTTAAAAATTTTGAAAAACCCATAAGCAAATTTTTATTATCAGGAGATAGAGAGGTGCAACTCAATATTCATTAAGAATAGTAAATGACCTAGCCCCAATTAATTCAATACACTCCACACCCAACTCTATAAAGATATGAGACATAAAAATTTCGGAATGTTTACATAAATTTCGATATTTGAATCCACATAATAATTCACTCTATATATAATAACATCAATCATTTTAATGCTTATTTTATACCTCTTTTATTTTAATATATGTTTTTTAAGATGGGTATATTTTATTCTATTGTGAATTAGCCAATCTATTTTCATTTATTCTTTATGTAATTTATCAATTATAATTTATTTCTTCCCCTGTTTTTGACTAATTTATTTTTCGTATATTCATTAACTTTCTCATACTGAACCTTTACCTAACCTATCTTGAACAATTTTACAATAAATTGAGAATATAGAATAGATGATTAAGGGGTCCATCAAGTAGGGCTATTTTTTATTAAGCAGTTAGAATGGAGAGAATTATAGAATCGTATCTGGGCTGATAATTTATAGTTTTGTGCTCAAGCATATACGTGACCTATATTTATTTTCTACAGAAAATCCACATAATTTTTTAAATATGGATTAGCTATTGAGTATATCTGAGACTGGATAATTTTGCTGGGAAGTTTAACTCATGGTGATTTTTGTTCTTTCTAGTGTTGATTTAATGTGGGATGAGAGATACTGCGATATTGTGCGATATTTTGCAACTTTTTTAGTTATCTGTGAGTTTAGCAATACGTGGAATGGGATATTTGAGTGTCTTAACAGTTAAATCTCGATTTCAACTACTTGTAACGCACAATTTTATTATTTTATCATATGTAGTAATAAATAATAATAGCAATAATACGGCAGGGCTAAACCTTAGGATTTTTTATTCCTTAACAAGGTTTAAAAAAAATAAAGAAACAAATATTTTAATGACATAGTCATTTTTTTTTATTGAAGTTCGCACCTTTTGTTTCATTTTTAACTCTATCGATGCAGTCAGATCATTATTTTGCCGTATTTAATCAACAAATGATGCATCTCCGCCCGACTGCATTTAGAACAAGCCTGAAAAATTAGTGCAAGTAGCTTATCGGTATAACGTTTTCCTAAGGGCACCGATCTTTAGAAGTAAAAAAAGAAAATAAAATAGTATACATAAACTCTAGTTCTCCACGTGATTTATATCTTCAGAATATAGAATATTGATCAATGGATTTGTTACTGTTGTCAAGAGGGTATAAAGTAGTATAATGAAATTAGCGATAAAATATGCTTTTTTTATTAAATTACTAGTTTTAGTAGTTTTGTCTTCCAGCTCATTCCTTCCCTCAGAAGTTTGTTGCTTAAGGGTTCGTTTGTAAGTAGTCGAGGCTGAGAAATTAGCAAATATCATTTCAAAATTGTTTAATTATTCTATTTTATAACATATGTTATAATATAAGTAGTATAGGTATAAAAATCTAATTGATTTATTAAAATAGGCATAAGAAAGCTTACGTTTTCTTTTTATATTTAATAAGAATGCACAGACAATATTGATTATTGATATGTTAATTAAGCTATAAATTATAGTTAAATATGTTAAAATTATAACTAATATTATATTTAATATTTATATATAATAGAAGGTAAATAAAACTGTATAATAATTATAAAACTCATGATCTGAAAATGTTATTTCTTTTAATTAAATTAGAATTGATGTTTATTGAGAATGTAAATATAATTAGCCACTAATAATACTTATTCAATATTCTACACTAGCCATAGAGAATGGAGTGATCCATCGACTCACTATTTCCATTGTAAATTTGAATGGTTGTTGTGTGAGAGTGTTATATGAAACTATGTTAGAATGGTGGACATGGTTATTTTTACATCTTAAGCATAATCATAATAGAATCATCTACCTATATTAATAATAATATATATATATATATATTATATATTTATATATAATAATATAATATATATATATATATTAATATATTATATATATATATATATAATTAATATATTAATATATATATTATATATATATATAATATATATATAGTAAGCTAATCGTTTTATATTAAAATCTTCCCTTCCATATTATTTTCAAAATATCCTAAATATAAATATGATTTATAATTATATATATGTCCTATATATATAATATTATATATATTCTATTATATTATAATTTTGATTGGTAGTATATAATATTTTTAGTATTAGTGATATGATATTATATCGTGATCTTTTAAATATATTAATAATAGGTGTGTTATGTAGGGTTATATTATATTTTTACATCTTATTAAATTCTTTTGTATGTAAATAGATTTTTGTGTTGTAAGCATAGAGGTAAGATTTGTGGGTTGTTGTGTGAGTTAGAAGGTTGTGTCGTCGCATGGTTGACCATGCGAAAAGAAAGGCAGTAGTGGTGGAGCGGCATTATCATTCATCGGGAGATGGTGTTAAGAGGAAGAGGCTTTGATAGTGATCGTGCGGCAAGAAGGGGTATCTCTGGGGGCGCTGCTGATCCGGTCGCGCGTTCTCTCTAGTTTTATTGCGTCGGGGGTGGCGGGTCGTGGTGAGTGGGTCTGCGTCGGGTCGGTGCTGGTCGCGGTTTTTGCCCGGGGGGGCTTAGGCGCTAGAACGTTTGAACTGGCGTTCGCTTGCGGGGTGATCTTTCCTAAATCACCACGTCCTCTCCGATCTCGTTATTCTTCCTCTCGGGATCTAGTGTGCATTAGGCTGGTTCTCTCGTCTCTCTCATTCTCTGTCTTCTCTCTCTCTGATCGTCTCTCTCGTCTGTTCGTTGTGGCCGTAGTGTCGTCTCTCAGCTGATCTCTTCTTCATGCTGTGCCTCTCATTATCTGATGCGCGGTCCTAATCTTTCGTCTCTCGCTTATCGTCGGTCCTTCAGGTCGCCTCTCATCTGGTCTAGGTCGTCTTCAGGTGAGTGCTCTCTCTTGGATCTGATCGTCGTCGTCTCTGATCCTCTCGTTCGGTCTGCGTCGTCATTACTCTATCTCTCTAGTAGTCTGTCTCGTCTTCGTCGTTACTGCAAGGCTACTTACACTGATCGTGTTATACTCTTACTGATAATATAATTGTTCAAACGATGTAGGTGAGGTATTTGGTTACATCAGGTCTATCGAGAGTGTAAGCGATCGTAGAGAGGTTCTTCTTAGTTTGGTTGTCGTGATTTACCTGTTTATTTTGGTGTTATTATTAGGAATTATTTTTTTTCATTGATTTTATTATATTGTTAATATATGGTATAGTGATGAAGTATGTAAATGGTGACAATACAATGAATACTATGTAGTTAATATATATAATATACTATATAATTATATATATATATATATTATTATTGATATATTATTATATTAATAATAATATAATTTATTTATATATATTATATATAATTTATAAAATTTTCCTATATAGTTTAACAACAGATTCTCTTCTTTTTTCTATGAAGTTATTTTCCATGTCGCTTATCTTCTAAATTTAATCCATGACTGGCAAACTGAGTTTATATGATACTCTTTGTCGAAGTGTGGTGAGGTGTGATTTCCCTTTAAAATTGGATAAATAGTTTTATTAAGGTACTCAGTGTGGTTGTGCTATCAAGATACCAATTCAGATTATGCTGTATCCTTCCCTTGCGAAGCGATCAAACAGGCTAACTATATATATATTAATTATAATGATATATATTACTAAAATATATATATTATAATTTAATTTATTATAGTTATAATAATATATATATATTATTTATATTATATAGGTATTTTAATATATATATTTATTATAGTGTTTTCAAATATTTCTGTATATTATGCATATTATAATATATAGTGATCAATATATCTATTTTCTTATCTTTCTTTCTCACCTTCCTTTCTCTGCCCAAGATTGGGGGTAGGTGTGTAGCAACATCGAAAAGACAAAAGCGTAGTTTAGAACATGACAAAAACGTCGAAAAGAACAGCCCAGCCTTGTAACCGCCAACCCTTCCCATGGTCTGGTAACCCGATTAGAATTTAATTAAGTTGAGAGTCGTCAAAGGACAGAAAATGCCCAAGGCATCAAAAACTAGGAGACCTACGCGACGCAGACGCATCACGTATGGAAATTCTTCAATTAAGGGTTCAATAAATCCGGCCTGGCGCCAGGGTGGTGGCCAGCAAAGAGATTAGTGGGCGTGGGGTGGCCCCCCTGATACCCCAACACGGAGGGAGTCTGCTGGTGGCCGTCTAGTTACGACTGCCCGCTAGCGTACTTTGGGCATGTGGTAGGAAGCAGGTTGACTCGGTGCGAGTACCGACCCCCGAATGACAACTCCTGTAGGTTCATGAAGTCACAAAGCGCCGACTAAGTTTGAGAGTGGCTGTCTAGGTATTTTCGATGGGAAGGTATGTATTGTTATTATTGATATAAGGATGGGTTCCTGTGCTGGGATGTGGATATAGTGATTGAATTAATTGGAATGAGTCTTTTATGTGTTTTAATTATGTGTTAGCGACGGTGCCGTTTGATGAGGGACAGAGGTGATGAGTGGTGACATGTTGTCTTGTCGCCTTCGGATCGGGTAGTGGTCATTAATACTTGTTTTTATTATGACGTCTTCTGTGTTCGTAAGTATTCGTCTATTTGTTCCTAATCTAACTTTATTTTCAATATTCTTCCTCTACCCCTCACCTTGACCATTTTCCCATTCTTTCTTTAAATTCTTTAAAGCTCTCTGACTGATGTGTGGGTATCTGGGATTAAATTTTTGTTTTTTTTTATAGTGTTTTGTTTGTTTTTTTTGAGTAGCGAGTAGTTTGAAGTGAGCGAGAGAACCCTCGAAGACATGTCCAATATCGGAAGGGCCAGACTTGGGTCTCTTCAGATTCTGTTTCTTCCTAAGCCAGAGATGGTATTTCACTCGATATACATAACACAACGGATAATCAAATTACCTAGTGATCGACTGACGATGTTTATCGGTCCTCAGGAACTTTATGTCCTTTTGGAGATGAACTGTACACAGCATAGGATTTAATTGGGCAACAATGTCACCTTCCTCAATATCAGGGGCAGTAACTAACGGAGCTCCCGCAGAGACCGCGGTGCGGGGGGAGCTCGAACGCGGTAAAAGGCGGGCTAATAATTCTGGAAGAAGTTAGGTCAGGTAGCGAATTCGCGTGAAATATAAATGAAAAAAGGAAAAGATGCAGGATAAAACTTGCATGCACAGATGAAGATAATAAATCAGATGTTTATAAATTTATATGATAGGTTTATCACCACGATAATAGGTAAAGTAAGAAATATAATATATAGTGAATTACTGATAATGCTTATATATATGTACTATTTTGTATAATATAATATATATATTATAGTATATTATATATTATAGCATATTAATATGATGGTTTAATAGAAGATGTCATGTCGAATATTATATAGATAATTATGACTGTGCCATCGTTATGGTTGAGGTATATATATATACTCATGTAATAAAAAAAATAGTATGATACTTTATAAAGAATTGAAAACATACACCTAGGTATAGTCTTATTTAGATAGGAAGGAAACTTATTATGATAGTTATATATTTATTACTGGCGTAACGAGGTCGATAATGAAGTAGTAAAATCAAAGAAAGGTATAGTATGTTTTTAGTATAATAATCTTTGAATATTTACATAGTATGTTTAGTAGTCTAAAAGTAACTATATAGCTCTGGAGTTATATTAATGTGATAGTAGTAGTGTATTTGAACTAATAGAAGGTAAGTGTAAGTTTTCGCTATAAGTATTATGGATATGGGTAAATGAGTTATTTGCCAGCCTGATAATATAATATAGGTAGTTACTTAGTATGTATCGCATGGTATGATACTCTTAAACAACAGAGCGTAATATTATCAGTAGTATAGGATCATGAGGTTAGTATACTTGCTTAGCTCGGTATTGTCTCACTAATAGCGTAGAGATGCAGTCAAGAATCAATTTCGCCCGGATATCCAAGCCCTTGAAAATTTGATGTTGATTCGGAAGGAAGTTATATGATTTCCAATATTTCAGTTTTTTGACCTTTGGAATTATATGGGAAAGTTGAGAAATATTGCATCATTTTTAATTATTTAAACTCATTCGCGATTCAATACATTAATTCAAATTTTCAGGGGCTTGTTATAAGTCGGTAGCGAGAATGCTTCTTTTTGCCTGTTCGATAATTTTTTGTTGTATACAATAAAAGAGATTCTTCAAAAATCTATGTTTTTTTTTTTTTTTAAATTGTTCAAGGATCAATTCAACAACTATTAGCATATACAGGGACTGATTTAAGTAAAGGTGTGCCTCTCCTCGACTAATGTGCCCTAAAATTTCAGTGTTCGCAGGAATGAGGTAAGTTAGCGGTCAATTTTTCATTTCAAATCAAACAAAGGTGGGATTTGGAATTGGGACTGGCTGGGAGCACAAACTAAAAAAAATCGAAAAATCCTCTTTGCCTTTTAGGGTAAGGGGACATATCTATGCATAATGATTAAGTGTTGAACGTCTGTTCGAAAAATTTGGGGTTGATGACGAAAATGGGCAAAAACATGGGTATTTGGAAATTGAAAATTTGATAAGAAGATAGTCTACTGAAAATCTCCCCTGTGACAGAACATTTTAAGAGGCATAAAATAGGATCTGGGTTTTTATATAGGGTAAATGATTGAAATTCCGATTTTATGTCATTTTAGGGGGTGGAAATTGGGGCTGCTTAAGAATAGTTCACGCTCCCTAGATGAAAAATTTGGGGGTTTTTACTCACCATAAGAGAAACAGTAGAAAACTTTGGAAAATCAACTAATTAAGTATTAGATACAAACTAATTAGAAAATTGCAGAGCGTCAAGGCTATGATGGAGAGCAAATATCGAGAGGAAATATTCGCAGGATACTTCAGGCTCGTTATAGGAAAATGGTTCCTAAATGAAGATGCATTCATTTGTGGCAAGCTCATTAATTTCAAATTTAATTCTTAATGATCTGTAAAAAGATATAATTTGCTTCTTGCAAAAATTTTATGACAAAACTGGAAAAAAGTATATGTTTATTTGTTCTAGTACAGCTCGGTGGCAAGGAATTAACAGCTGTTCAGACAAATAACGAATGCATCATAAGAAACCCTCTAAGGAAATTGACTTGTCCTTAATCTAGATGCGTCTAGTCTCAAGGTATGATCCTTACTAAGTATAATAAAAAAAGCTTCAAAAGTAATTTGTCGCAGTTCTTTCTCAGTGAGTATCTGGAGTGAAGAGGTCCGTGGAAAGAAAGCGAAAGCCTCCTTGGGTCTCTGCAGCGAAGCAGTTAGAGGAAGCAACTCATACGCTTTTGAGTTTATTTCCTCTGTCTTTGGTGTTTGACAAGTAAAGTATTGGAAAAGCTATCAATTGTTGTCTCCAATAATATTGTCAAACGTCCATGCATAGCAGATCATAACTACAGATAAGCAGACTTGACGCTATTGGGAACAAAGCAAAGTAAACTTAGTGAGCATAAAGACACAATTTTTAGATGTGTAGCAATACAAAGATTAGGGAGGTTTAGTACACATCATTGGAACATTGTAGTAAAAATTACATCATTCTTTTTTAAATGCTAGATTTAACAAAATTTTTATATGTGTAATTGGCTTTTTTAAGTTTATGATTTTAGAATTGATAGACTCCAATTGTAGAGTGCTTCATTAGAATAAGGGTTTTCAAGTAAATCTCTTGAAATGACAGATAATACTGTTTTCATTAGCAATTGAAAAATGTATTTAAATGGATTAACTTTTCATTTCTTTCTTCTGCACAATAGAAGGTAATATCGAATGAAGTATTTTGCAAGAAAAGGACTAACGAATACTGGAGAAGTGGAATTTATGGATTTATCTTCGGTTTATGAACAATTCTCACTTTCAAGCATATTAAATGTCTCACAGTAAGTGAAATGATATAAATTATGGTAACTATTAAGATTAGCAAACTTTTTTAATTCGTAAGGAAACCTGCATAGCAAGTATGTTACCAGACTTGTAGTAAGCATTCAGTTGTATTTGAATCGGTTACAGTACATTGTAAAGCCTTATTTTATTTTTTTGAAAAATAATAAAAGTGGGTGTTTTTCAAAAGCTCATGTATATAATAAACTTTTTTTAAGGATAAATATAATATGACAGAACTACGGTAAGTTAGCATTTTGGCTTTATATAGTGCATTGAAATATGATCAATGTTTCGTATCTCTTGTCTGATAAGGAAATGGTTTAATAAATCATGTGCTAAAGGAACAAAACGTTTTGCATAACTATAAAGCTTCATGTACCTTTCGAATTATTTTTAGACAAGTCGAGAACGAATATTTTCACGTCAATTTTTTGGTACAGATTTCTAATCGTTGCTTTAATCTTAATTGTGTCTTTGTATATAATATATTATTATATAGGAATTATTATATAATATTATAATATTAATTATATTAATAATTAATTTATATATTATTATATAATATTTAATATATTATATATGATATTAGATATATATTTTATATATTCATGTATATTCCTCTTCCTGCGGTCTTTGGTTTTTTGGGGGCGGGATTGTTTGTCATGTTACTTTTATTTGGTTCGCATGTATTTTGGATATTTGCGTTTTATTTATGTTCTCCAAAGTGGCCGTCTCTTGTTTGTTATTCATTTTCTGAGTTTCTATTTATTTGATGCTATTTGAGTTGAAAAAAGCATTAAAGGGTGTCTTCATTGTGATTCTCTACTTATTTGTATTTTTGATGTATGATTATTATGTAATATAATTATTTGTTATGTTATTGGATTATTATTATTCTGATCTGTGTAGTATTGTGCGTATTATCTGATTTCATTATTGATTATTAGCACTTGTGATTGATGCTGACTGAGTTGGATTATCATCTAGTTGTAGGTTGCCGTGGCGTGCACGGATGGGCGCTCATTCGGGTGCTGGTGCCCTTGTTGCGTTCCGCCCTCCTTGGTCTTCTCGTCTCCCTATTGTCCTTTCTGCTGCCCCCTCCTACCGGTGTCCTCCGCGTTGGGCTACTCTTCCCTCCTTCTCTCCGTCCCCTCTTCCCTACATCCCTAAAAATATCCTTAACTTCTATTTATCCTACCGCTCATTCCTCATATCAACTTTCAAATTATCCGAAGGAGCTGATACTTCTGTCTCACGTGTTCTCTACCCCTCCCCTTTTCCCTCCTTTATTGGTTCCCCGCTTTCCTGTGCACCTAATGCTTTTATTCCTAATTCAGCACCTCTGTCAAACCCAATTCACAGTTGTCATCAAATCTAACCTGCTCTCGCGTTATCGCTTCGCTAATCTTATTTTTCTTTTCTCTTCTGGTGGGACATCGTTTTTGTGCTTTGAAGTTTATTTAATCAATTCTCTATTCATCATGCCTGTTTTCGTCATAAGTTCCTCCTCCCATGCACTATTTGGAGCCAACCTGTCATGCTTGTTGGTACTTAAAAACATACTATATAAGATTTCAGCGAGTGGTATTTCTCTGGCTTTTTTTTGCCTATGTAATTATATAGTAATAATATTTATTTATTTATTTATTTACTTGTATTATCTTTTTATATTTTATCTTCATTTTTTAATTATATTATCCATTATCATTTGATATATAAATAATTGGCAGTATTTCCGTTACCAAAATCATTATATTAACCTGACTTCCATTAATCTATATTGAATTAGTCAAATATTATTAGGTATATATGTAATTGCATGCACTCCTTCCCATCATTTTTCGCAATACTCATCTGAATTCGCATTTGTGTAGGCCTACAAACTTCTCATAATACGGTCATAAGCAGTAATGTCCCATTCTATATATCAAATTCTTAGTTAAAGATAAGATCGGAATGATGGTGCAGGATATATTTTGACGCTAATTCTATTAGAGTGCAGAATTGTCACATAAGGGTTGGGCATTAAGAGGGCGTGATGTACAAGAGTTAATATCGTTCAATATATCTGCCTTATGGTTACAGGCCTCATTAATTTTTAGGAACCTAATTTTAAAAATTGGTACTTTTTGCAGCCTTACGATACCATCTTCTAAGATATTGACTAAATAATTTCTCACGCCTATCTTTTTCACGATCAGTTTGTTGAAGATCAAGGTCGCTCCTTATACTTGTAGTATTAACTAGGCATCGAATACTCATGTTTTTCTGCTACTCGTTTGTCTTCGAATACTGTCACTTACATTGAGTGAGAGCTCTGATGAATTCTTTCTTTCACAACACGTTTAATCCAATTATACTTTTATAAATTATTGATATATTTTTCCTTTGTGTTATGTCATCAAACCTTGACTTGGCTTTTTTATCTTTCCTTCTTCATTTTTAAAACTGTAAAACGTTTTGACTTTGGCTTTATTTAAAATGGCTGCTCAGATATTATTTTGACACATTTCACTAACTTACTTCAAATTTGGGTTATTGTGATTTAGGCATTTAGATCTTTTTCCACTTCAACAATTCAAATCTCACCCACCATGCACTAATATATAATAATTTGATATTACTTTTTTATATATTTAAGTTTAATAAATTAATATATCAATTATCTATTAATAATATATTCTTTAAATTAATATAATTCTTATTATAATATTTATAATATATATATACAAATGACCCCTAGACAAAATTTATATAGGTATAAGTTTATAATTTAATTAGGTTCGCAAAAGTGAGACATTATTCCATGTGAGTTCAAAATGATGTCTCTCCGGAGTAGGACTCCTTGAAGAGGATGGAATAGATTCTGGCTCTGGGGAGTGCAGTGAGCAGAGTACTCGCTTTAATCCCATACCCCCCAAAGGTAGAGGTCACTGCATGATTATGGACACAGCTGGAACGCATTGAATAAGGCCTACAGATGGTTAAATTTGTTTTTATTATAGGAATGGGGTAAATTAGTAAAAATATAAATGAGGCTTGAATGGAATTGAAAAATGCTAAAACGCTCCTACTGTCACGTTTCTTAGAATCTGGTAGAATACAAATAATAACCACTACCTTCAGATTCAAAGTGGTATCATGAGGAACATAGGATACGTCTACAAGAATTATTCATGTGACATCCCTATAAGATATTAATTGTCACCTCATTCTGCCATACCGATTGGATTAAATATGTCAAATGTTGATAGGTTGAACATATTAGGATATCCTTTGACTCTTGGCTCCCAAAATGTTTCAACATTCTCCCTTAGACTTCCTTGTTATTTATTATATTATTATTATTATTATTAATTATTGATTATATTGATTATTATTATTATTATTATTATTTATTATTATTATTATGTATTATTATTTTATTATATTATGATTTTATTATTAGATTAATTATTATTATTATTATTATTATTATTTTCTTATTATTATTTACTTCATTTGAATTTATTCCCAGGATATATTAATATTTTTGAATGGGGTTTTGCTATTATCTATTAATTATTATTATTATTATTATTATTATATTATTGACTCCAAACCATTACACTCGTCGGATGTTTTATTAGTATTGTTGTTATTATTATATTATAGTAGTAGTAATAAGTACCAACCCATGGACGTTTGGAGGAACCCTATGAGTTTTCAGGTAGGTAAGTGACGTACATACGTTCCTAAGGCACGTATGTATGTATGTGTGTTATCTACTTCATGTCAACGTCTTTCATGAGTGCTTTTTACAGACCTATGTAACTGTTGCTCTTTGTGTGCACCGAACCCTGTGCTTGCTTTGCTCTCCATAACTTATCGTCAGCGTCTTTCATCGAGTATTTTTTGCCGTCCTCTGTGGACTGTTGCTCTTCATGTGCACAGACTGTTGTACTGCTTCCTCTGTGGCCTAATCCGTGCTCTCCACCCATCCCCTTACCACGCACGAGCCAGTCCGCTGTGGCTGCTTTTGGTCTGGCTTTTACTTCTCCACGGTTTGTCATACGGAACACTTGTTGACACTAGTAAAGCATTTAATTTGAAGTAAAATGAAGGAGTGAATGAGCTGGACGTCGGCGAATATACGTTTGGATTGCTTTACTGTAAAGTTTAATTATATATATATATAGTATATATATCTAATTTATATATATAATAGTATGATATATATATTAATTTATTATATATATATATATTAATATTTATATTAATATATATATATATATTATAGATACTCATAATTATAACTATATATATATAGATTTAATGATATATATATATTATAATAATATAATACTATATATATATAATATATATTTATATATATATATAATATATTATATATATATATATATATATATATATATTTTATATATATATATATATATATATATCATATATCACTATTAGTTATACTATATATATATATACTATATTGCATATATATAATATATTATATGTTATAATTAGTGATATACTATTATATATATATATATATACAGTAGTTATATATTAATACTGTATATAGGCTATATATATATATATACTGTTATATATATAATTTATTATACATATCAAATAATATAGTTTATTAATTATATTATATATAATATATATATATTAGTAATCAGTATATATATGTTTAATATATATGTTATATATATCGTATATATATACAGTATGATATGATACAATATATATGATATATAAATTAAAACTATATATTGTAGTTGAATTTTTCTTTTATTAAGAAGTCTTGGCAGGTTTGAAACTATCTAGCACAAAACCATAGAGAATGTCTTCTTATTTTAAGTGTTCGAAAGAAAGCATATTGATGGCCATTTTCCACACAAAACGAAACCTTATGACAATAGGTTACTTTACCTAAATGGAAATTTTTTAGCTATCAGTGAATAAGGCTAATGACACACATGGGTGGTGTTCCCAAACTCGGCTATCGACATTCCCATGGAAACGACACACTTCTTCTTATAACAACTTGTTATAACTACGAAAAGCACACAGGATGGTTTTCTCCATCTTTAAAATAATTGCATGACTAGGAGGACAGTTTCGGTAACTCGACTGCATTCCATCATACGGCTACAATATAAATAAAATAGAACTAGTACAAATAAATGAAATAATCTAACGTTTATACACAAATTATGGCGAAAGGGTTAAATTCAATGAGGAATGATTGATTAAATAGTAAATTTTCACTGTTATGAAATCAATGATGGGAACATTGATACCAAATTGATACCAAACTATATAATTTAGTCACGTGATTAATATAACTAACATTATCAAAATGAATAAGTGGTGTTTATATATTTTTGAAAATGGAACTTTTCAAAAAAAAATTTTTCTTATTTTATAATGTAGATTAGCTTATCTTATTCACAAAGAATAGACTGGAGGAGAAAAAATTGAATAAGCAATGAAAATGTAATAAGACTGGGGCAGAAAACAATAGAAAATACAGGTTGAGGCGCGAGTGTTATCCTTGTGGAGGTTTAAATGCAGTTGTAAGTTTTAAGAACGGGGACTTCACTATGTTGTTTGGGGAGGGTTTGATAATCGGCATTGTAAAGATTCCTAAAAACAATTGGCTTTGGTTGGGTGATTTTTGTTTGGGTTATATATGAAAATTTGTGTGATTGAAAAGAAATGGTCGTGCATGTGAGGTGGTCACGTATGCGGAAGTGTGAAGGGGAAATTGAGTATAAGGTTGGTGGTTGTGGAACACCTCTGTGATCTTTCCACTCTACTTAAATTTAGATTTATTGTTGCAACTGATTAATTTAATGAATTACCGTTAAGATTGAATTATGTGTGAAGAAATATTTGTGTAATAGTCATTAGTGTAAAATTAAGTTTCATTTTAGATTTAAAAAAGAATGAAATTGTGGAAAGAGAGAAGTGGAAAAATCAAGATTGTATGGTTAACTTGTGGGAAACTACGTAGTGTTAGATGGTTAAAATGTTTCATCAATAAGGTAGAGGATATACAACTTCAGTTTAGGTTTATAGAAATAAGTTGAACAGCGTTTGTCGTTCTCCGTCTCATATTTTGGTTGATTCCGTCGATTCATGATAAAGAGAGAGAGAAGAGGAAAGGTGAAATAGCGAAAAGAAAGTTTTTGACATGAAAATGTAATTCTGTTTGTGTAACAACCTATAAAGTGGAGATAGTATATTGAAACGGCTCTGTAGAGAAAGTAAAGGGTTTTTCATACTATTATTTGAGCAAAGGGGCGTATGGCTGAAAAAGTTTAAGCCCAGTCCTGTAAAGGTCT
>JABUQX010021611.1:0-32500 GCA_015478945.1 Trachelipus rathkii
GTCTCCCTGTAGTTCTAAGGGCGGAAACTCAATAAGATCGTTTTAAATAGGAAAGTTATATCACCAGTAGACCTTTGAACGGCCGAAAATCCATACTGACGAATCAGGAAAGTTAAGTAGAGGTGAGATTTTTAGATGGTCTAAGAAGTGAGAGTATAACAAAGGTTTTCAAAGATTTTAGATAGAATACAGGTGAGAGCGATAGGGCGATATTGTATAGAAGGAATGCAGAGCGGCTTCCTTTTCGGAATAGGTTGGACATGTGCGTGCTTCCAACACTGAGGGAAAGTGTTAGTATTGAGACATTATAGAATATAGTTGAACGGGAAGGGGAGGGGGACGTAGGGCCAGCTCGGAAGCAACCATCCGCTCAAAACTCCGGGAGAATGCCATCCGGGCCCCGCGCCTTCCTAACCTTCATAGATCTCAGGAGCCCCACTCACCCAGATCAAATGTAATCACAGGCAAAGACATAGGTATCACACTTGAGAGGAGAAATTTGGGAGAAGGAGGCAAATGCCCAGAAATGATCCAGGGTTGTGTTAGAGGAAAATAGGAGAGTTGACGAAGAGATTGGCCTTTTCAGTTTAAGAATTAGCAACAGAACCCACAGATCGAATAAGAGGAGGAATAGGGCTAGATTTACGCTCAGAAGGTTGTGTCAGAGATGTTTTTTGGAAGTTAGGTACCAGAGGAATTTGTCAGTATGGAAGAAACCAAGGAGGTTAGCGCACTTTTCGTATGGAGTGAAAGCCTGCTTTGGCTCGTCGACAGAGTTATCCCTCCAACGCACTTTTCTAGCTGAATGAAAATTTACGCAAGAGTGATAGGAGAACAAGAATTTTCTTCACTCTCCGATAAGTCTGCGGATTTGTTTTGTCATTCATAGCCTAGAATGGCCAGAGAAGCAGAGCACGATCGAACGCATGTTGACTTATTATATTAGTTTGTGAGGAGAAAGAATTTAGTCGAAGGAAGGAGCAGAATAGCCGTGACGTCATTCCGGCGTTCAATGATTGCACGCTCCCACCTTAGTCGATATGAGCCGAATGCGGTATTGAGAGTCTGAAGCAATCACTTCAGGAAGAGTTATCGTAAAAGGGAAGTAAAGACTTACAATCAGTCTTATGAATGTGTCAGAAAGTTACGTTTCGGGCAGGATGGAGCTGTTGGAGAAAGTATTAAAGTTTAAGAGATAAGGTTGGTTGTGGTCAGATTTACCGAAGGTAGTGTATGTTTTTTACTGTTTTTTATTATTATAGAGAAAGGGACTAGTGGTGAAACATAGTTGACGTCAAGTGTGTTCAATTGGTTGGGACGATGCGGTATATGTTAAGGCTCTCTTATCAATTGCTTCAAATCTTTAACAATGCCGAATGATTCTGATTTCTGACTCTCCTCTCTTGGATCAGTATTATGAAGAAGAACCCAACCCATTTAGTGTTGCCTACATTGAAATTCCATAATAGAAAACCTTAGAATTTGAATGAGAAGATATAAGAGTCTCGTGAGAAGTTAATAAGATATTCAAAAAACGAGTGAAAATCTGTTCTGTTTAATAGAAACAGTAGCAGAAAGCACAAAAATATTTGGTGTAGTATTGGAGAGTGAGAGGAAAGATTTTTGAGCACAGAAGCATCGATAGTGGATTGGAAAGATTCGAGATTCAAGAACATGTTAAGGAGTATTAATGTTTACATTAGCACAGCACATACTCCACCCTTCAGATGAAATTATGAAATAAGCTTTTAAAAGAGTTAGAGAATAATATTAAACGAGTTGAAGGGTGAATTCTTAAGCCATCTGAAGTCTGAGACAGGTCCAAGACGTTAACGAGAGATTTAGAAATAGGTGGAATTCCATCATAGAGGCATAGTTTAAGATTTTAAAGCACCCGGCAGATATGTTTGGTGAAAGTTAATAGAAAGCCCCGCGGCTATGCAAATCTGCCATTTTCACACACACAGAACACACTGCTACACAAATGCATCACAAAATAAGAAGTTTGAAGGGGATACAAAAAACAGAAATCGGGAATAAAAATTTGAACAAACTAAATCCTAACTTAAATAATTTAAGATTTGAAATTAATTATAAAAAAAATATACTAACATAAATTATAACTGAAAAAAAAAAACTTTAAAACCTAATAAACTCCTTTAACTACACTTACTACCAAATTTATTTAAAACTACAACTAAAAAAAAACTTAAAACATTAAAACTAAATCCTAACTTAAAAATTAAAGCACTAAAATCAATTAAATAAAAATGTATCCACATATACACGCGAAAAAAATTTAACTCAACCTATACAACTTTATCACACTTCCTAAATTTATTAAAACCTTTACAAGAAAAAAAAATTAAAAATTTAAAACTAAAACTTATCTTTAAAACTCAGAATTGCAAAATTTTCCGCGGAAGTCCTATAAATGATTAATGTTTCGACTTTGATACAATTTAAATATAGAGAGAACTACTTTTCAATTAAAATCTTCAAATAAGATTTTGAAAAAAACACTCACAAACTTTCACTAAACACGAACATTAATAACAATAATATCAATGACGCGCAAATAAGTTATATAAGATAACACTTTCAAGGGATTTGCTACTATTTACACGTCCACACTCATCTAACATCTTCACTAACACAAAATCAATCATACTTTTCACTTTGATACCATCTTCTACTGCACCAACTCTAATATACTTATGAATACTACTTATGAATACGCTTGTAAAACTACTAAACAGAAACACATACCTCTCTCACCTCACAGAAATCAATCGCACCTTCCTACATTCTCATTTTCTCGCGGACCCACAAGCCACCTGTTTTACATCCCTTTTTTGATCACATCCAACAAATTTATTGAATTTCAACCACCAACACAATCGATCTGAAGCTCCTACCCAACCCATCCAAAACATCATTCAGATTATCCCAGAAAATCACATTTTTCAACATTACCCTTAGATGGACCAAATGTCACAGCCACACATACTTTGACCTTTTCAACTAAAAAATTTTTAACCATTAGAATTGCTAGTAACGGCATTTTCACGACACACACTAAGTCTTCCTAATAAGCTCTGTAACCACAAGTCACTCCATCAGAATTGCAACTCTCCTGCTCCCGTCTCATTCACCTTTCCACACACAATCGCACACACATATCACCCACATTCCAACTCATTTTCGCCGTTTCCTTTCATCTTTGTTTTCAGTCACAGCAAGCATATCAAATCTTGCCACTTTCTAAATACATCCAATACCTCTCTCCTCTTTCTGCAATATTTTATTTCATTCTAGACATTCACCATGTACTCTCCCATATGATTACATACACTTTTTTCGCTGAAAGATTGAAAGGCCGTTTATGGCGATCCACGCCGCTTTCTCTGGGCATAACCATTTAGCATTCTGTGCAAAAAGATAAGTTTTTAGTGGGCAGCAACCTAACTACTCCACCGTCCCTTTTGTGGCCTTCTATGACACACAGAGCATATTTTTTTTTTTTTTTTTGACAGAGATGGAAACTACCATCACTCATGTGATTAACAGAGCCTAATCAAAGGAGGAGGTGTAACTCATTTAACGTCCGATCAGGACGAAGCTAAGCCCAAGGAGAGAGCAGCTCACATTCTCCCACGCCGACCAGTTGCCGAACGCTGGGACGCTTTGAAGGCACGCTTGTTTGGCGAGTGGCTCTAACCAGGGAGGCTAAATTCGGTGGGGAGCTTTATTATAAATATTAATATTTGAAATATATAAAAAAAAAATTAAAAAAATATATACATATATAATAACACATATTTGGCTTTTCTTTCAACCATTACAATCAGTAAAAATCAGCAATGCACTATTATTATTATTACAACTATCAATATCCTAATATCATCAACCTTTTCATTGCATCTTACTAGCCGACTGATCATTATCAGTACTATTATTAACGTTAACTAATCATCATTATTATCATTAACACCAAGTTTCATCATCACATATATTATTATTATTATTTTATTACTACCCATTATTATTACCATACACTACCATTATTAATCATTACTATCATATTATTAATTACTTTAATTATTTCATTATTATTATTATTTATTAAATTACATTATTATATCAACTATTATAATTATTATTACTATCATTATACACTATTTTGTATTGTACCATATAATAATGACGATCTTCATGGTTTAAGATAATTTGAAAAACAAGTTGTGGGGATTCCCAGCCCCAGTCAGCTAATAATAGAGACCTATACTGCTTCATGGGTAATGGGCGAAGACGTCTGTCATGTCCTATTCCAGTTCTATCTATATAATAATATTATTTGAAGGTAAAAGCCTACTTTTGCAGTGTATAAAATATTTGAAATTAAATTTTCATTTACAAAAAGAAGTTACATCTGAAGGGCCATTGTTGTTTGCTTCACAGACCAGTTGATTTATATAAAATTTTGTCAGATCATTCAATTATTATTATGCAAAAAAAAAAAAATTTTTTTTGGTTTTCCATTGAAAACAAATACGAAATACCAAAAATATTAATTATTCAAATTTTCAACTGCCTTCAATATAACTTCTTGTCCAAATGCTGGCGAGCCTCTTTCTTCTTTACCATTCTACTCCCAGCAAAGTCATGGGGTTTCCTTCAAACCAGGTGTTAACCAATTCTATATTCTTCAGACATATACTGCTGCTTCTCTCTGCGTTCATTGTTTGTTCGTCATCATGGGCTGTTTCTTCTCACCATCACTCTAAATATTTCTGCGACTTATCATTAATCACAAAGATCAATTCAAATTTATAAATAACATAGGGATATAAGGGATAAGTATGTCTGTAAGATGTTTCTAGAAGATCTGTGTGGATATAAGTTATGTGTATATGATATGTGGATAAAAGGTGGTATTTGTTAGATGTTCTCTGGATGATATGAAGTTTGAGGTGATTAATATGAAAAACGTAAAAAGAAATGTGCGAACACCATTTAAATGGTGGGTAATTTCATTGCTTTTAGCGAGTAGTGTGTGTCTCTCCCTTAAAACTTCTCTCACATATAATATATATATATATATATATATATTAATATATATATATATTTTTATTATATTATATATGTAATATATATATTATGTATTATTATATATATATATTATTTAATGTATAATTACTATACTATATATATATTTTTTTTTTTTTTTTTTGGGATGGGGAGTCTGAGTCGGGAGGTTTGAGGCGTTTTCAGGGTTAAAGGAGTAGGAGTCGGACTACGGGAGTGCAATTCCGCAAAAGTTTTGGGAGTTGAGTCGGGAGTTCCGATTTAAAAAAAACGACTGCTTTTCGACTCCCAAAACAATTTTGTATAACCTTTTCACAAAAATTTGGAAAAAACTTAATTGAATTTTTATTATAAAGACGTACATTTTTTTTATTTTGACATTTGATTTTGTAGCCAATTTAAGTTGTTTATTTATAATTTTTCGCCTTATATTAAAAAAAAAAGAAAACTTTTCAGTAAAGTAACAAATAAAATTTTTTCTATGGCATTTCTTCACACTCAAATGTGAATACGTTAATATTTTCTTGAGAAACCAATATTTTCTATATTTGCCCCAGCATCCGCCAAATAAAATTTGGGCTTAAATAAAAAAAAGAGAGATATTGACCTTATATAGCTAGAGAATAATATAGTAAGTATATATTATATTTTTAAATCTCTGTACATATATTAATCTATGTATATTAATATATATATATATATTTATATATATTATATATATTAGAGGTGTACCGGAATTTCCGGGCCAGAATTTGACATTTTTTTTCTGGTTCCGGTTCCTGCCGGAACGAGGATTACTAATGTACTTGATAATCTGAAAAAATTTGCTGGAAGGGATTTATTTTAACATAACCCATACTTCCTCTTTTTAACATAATAGTGGTAAGCGCTTTGTATGTATTATACACAGTTGTATTACATACCTACAGTAATTATTGAATATATTAAAGTTTTACTCAAATATCTCAAATACTAGGATATTATAATAATTAAATTCAAATTTTAAAATCCAAATTAAATTATATATATATTATATAATATATATATATATATATATATTAATATATATACTTTAAATATATAGTAATAATATATATATATATATATATATTATATATATATATATATAATATATATATATAAGGTATATATATATAATATATATATAGATATATTTTATATATATATGTATATATAGTATTATAATATATTATATTATTATATATATATATATAATATAATATATTAGTATACTGTAAATATATATATATATTATATATATAATATATATATATATATATATATATATACTATATATATATATATATATATATATATTATAATATAATATATATATATACGCGTATATATTATATATAATATATTATATATAATATATATATATTATAGAGTATATAATATTTTATTTATATATAATATAATTTAATATATATAATATATATATTATTAATATATATATTATAAATAATATATTTTATATAATTATAATTTACTTATATAATATATATATAATATAGTAAATATATATATATAATTATAGATATTATATTATATACATATTAATATTAATTATATATTTAATATATATATATATATATATAATATAGCAATGGAATACATAGTCCAACTTTTCAAACTGGCTAGTAAGCCAGTGGAGTAGTTAAAGAAATAAATTACTCGTTTGAATATTTAACTATCCATAATATCTGTAGTAATATGATATCTGATCAGCTTTAGATAACTACTCGAATACTGCTGATCTCAAATTTACTGTATGAAGTTGGTAACATCTCTCTACAAACAAAAGAAAATTATATATATAATTCTAATAGAAAAAAGATATTTTGTTTTAGAATGGGCAACTAAGTTCATGCAGTCCATGCTCTTCAGTAGATTGTGAATAACTAGGTTTTCTACATTGGGAAATAAATTTATTTTTTTTCTGAAGATATTTTTCTGCTCTCTTTGAGCTCATTGACTTGGACAAAAGTTTTTGGGGTAAGAAATTTTCCTCAAGACTCATTGTTTCACGGCTTCGATCTTTCGCTAATTTTGTGGTGTCCAGTGTTTTAATAGAAGATACAGGATTCTCCCTTTACTATGCCAAATTTTTGACGATGTAATTATTATTCCAGCAATATTATCTATTCCGGGGTAATCGATTTTTCATGTTTATGAAGTGGTGTTGTACTTAATTGTTTTTGGTGAACTACCTAGCATTTTACTTTTTGTGGCATAATTTACACTCTATTAAAGATTTTGTAACATTATAAATTAATAAAAATAGTTCTTGTCTTTCGATGGCCTTTTAATACTCGCTGGAGGAAATAAAGAAGCCTTAGCCGTGTATCATTATATGAATAATAATATTTTATCCACTTTCTAGTTACATATATATATATTATATATATATATAATTATATATTAATATTTATATATTATATATATTTAATATATTATATTACATATATATATATTATATATGATATATAATATATAATAATATACTATATATATACTATATATATAGGTATATATAATATATATAATACTATATATAGTATATATACTATATATAAAAGGTTTTATAATTGAAATAATAATAATATAGAATTATTATTTTATTCTTTTCTTTATAGTTAAAGGAAAGTTCATTAGAAATTCCGGTTCCGGCCGGAATTCCAGCGAGAATTTTTATTATTATTATTATTATTATTATTATTATTATTATTATTATTATTATTATTATTATTATTATTATTATTATTATTATTATTATTATTATTAATAATAATATAATGAATAAATAATATATTTTATTATTATATTAATTATGAATTTCATTATTATTATGTTATTCATTTTTATTATTATTTAATTAATTATTAATTATTATTATTATTATTATTATTATTATTATTATTATTATTATTATAATTATTATTTGTCATAATTTTCTTTAAAATGACATTAAAATTGCATATTAAAAGCTTTATTTAAATAAATATAATACAATTAAAATATAAGCAGTCAATAAAAGGTTAAAATTATAATAAAAACTAGAGTCAGTGCATGTGACTATGACTCAATAATAAGAATAGAGGGTCACGTCACTGCTTACTCGGAAAGCCACAGTATGTAAAAAGAGTCGTGTGACTATTTATTATAATAAAAGTAATAAACAGTATACAGTTTTTTAGTATGTCTCGAAGTATTGACCGAATAACAATACAGTATTTTTTCAACTTCATGAAAAAAGGTTTGTGTGTTGAGTAAGCTTAGTGGAAAGCTTCCAGCTATAAAAAGGTGAAGTTTATTTAACGATATAGAACTTGAGCCATCTTTGCCATTGAACCATTATTAAATGGAAGGTGATTCATGTCGTTAATTATTTAAAACAATATTGCTTGGTTTACCTGAAAAGGAAATATTTTATTATCAAATATCTCTCTCTTGAAATAAATATTTCAAACTTCGACGTTGCCTGTGGTGCAGGCGTCAGTTAAAGGGTTATTTAATATGATTTACCTTCCTTTATTAGTGCCTCGTATATTAATAAATTACTGTATAAGCTATTATAGGTTTAGAGCCTCCTACGGCAAAACATTCGGCAAATTCTTCAGACCACATAAAGGAAGATTAAGGTAAATAAGACAATTTACTTTTTATCATAGAGTAATTAAAAACAATGAACCCACTAGCATTCAGAAGTGAAACAGACATTTTTGAAACATTTGAAATAGTTTAATTATTTCATTTAAAACAGTTTTGCTCTATGGTGAAAAGTGTTATTCATGATTTAGTATCAAGTGGTAAAATTTTAACTTTTGACCTAAGAAATTTTCAAGTAAAATTTAAACGCAGTAAAAGTGTGTGTGAAAACAGATGCGCAGTAAAAATAATTATATGCAAGTGAAATTATTGATAGGCATTAGGGTTGCTCGATGTTTGAGGTGGTTTTAATTAATTAAAAATTGATTAATCACATTTAAATAAAAATCGATTAATTGAATATCGATTGTAATCGATTGTCAATGTTTCATCACTTTAAGAAATGGCGTTTAGCGAAAATGTTAATTATTTTTTAGTTGAAATTATAATTGTTGCTGGTATAAGGTTGGCTTTGTGTAAATAATTTGCAAAAAATGTTAGTATTATTAATAGTAATGCGTGTTTGTGCTCTTTTAAGTGTAGAATTAGGAATTGGCTCAAAGTCTTATGTAGACTTAGGACACCTTAGGGCTAAATTTCAATAAAAATTTGCAAACTGTTTTTTGAAGCCTACGCTAATAGTAGAGCTTTTATATTTAATAATTATTATATTATACTTAAGATTAAAGGTTTTTGTAAGAAGAATTTTGAATTAACATATTTTTGTTAAAAATGGAGAATTTCAATAAACTTAAAAAGCTTCGTGCTAGTTTTAAGGCTAAAGTAACTATCATATTAAATAAATTAAGTGAATTAAAAATTAATGAGTCCCTTAGTCTTACATTTTGTAAAGTACAATTGAAAGAAATATCTAACATTATGCGTAGAATAAGAAAAGTAGATGAAGAAATGCTGGAAATTTTAAATAACACTGAAGAAGAAAGTGATTTTAACTCTGAGATAGAAAATCAGACTGTATATTTTTTTGAGTTAGAATTTAAATTAAATGAATTTAAAGTTTATGTTAATAAATTAAGCTAATGACGACATTAAAGAAAGAAGAAAAGCCTAATGCAATGGATAGCTTTTTGGAGGCTTTAAATAATTACTTGAATAATAATAAAACAAATATGAAATTATCAGTTATGACTTGTGTTAATTTTGATGGCATTAATGTAGAAAAGGTGCGTCTTCAACGCCTATTTATAACCAATTTATGAATCTTGTTGGCGGTAACGCTAAGCTTCGTCCTGCTGTCGGTTAAGCTCATGTATTTACTCAGCTTCGCGAGAGAGTATGCACTTAAAAGTCATTGTTTTCTCATTTAGCTAGATTCCCCCCACCTAGAATTATACAAACAGACATAGAGTTGCTTAAACAGGATAATATGGATATAAATGTTAGTTGTTGATGACCTGTTTTGGTTCTATAATGGAGAGAGATATATAAAGGATATGATAAAACTTCATTTCATTAAAATAGACTATCCATTTTTAAAAATTTTAAGAAAAAAAAAATCAGATCCATTATATTTGAATTAAAAAATAATGAAATCAGACTTTACCATAAGAAAGAGTTCGGGTTGTAGACTATTGTCTCACATTGTAGTGAAAACACTTCCTAAAGAATTTTTGAAAGATTTAGTGCGTAAAGTTAATAATAATTACCCTGATATTAATGATGTCCTTGATAATTATCAGGACATTATAAAGACTTTGATTAGTACTAGCTCATCAACTGAAAGGGTTGTAGTTAATAAATCTAAAAGTAAAAGTATATCTCAAAGGGAAAATCCTAAACTAGTCCCTTTCAATAAATCTAAGTTAAACTTCAATTACAAAATTTCAACTTAAAACATGTAACTTAAGAATAGGTAAAGGGATGCAATATATATAGGTGAAAACTGTGTACAGGACCCCACTCAATAGGTCTTTGTCCTGTGTATGATAACTTTGAGAAGAAAATAAATCGTTTAAAAGAACTTGGTATTTGTGAGCAATGTGCAGGTAACCATCCTCAAAGTAAATGTTTTGGTAATGAAAACAAAATGCGATTTGCTTGTAAATGTGGAAGCAGATCTCGCATATATCCTTTGTGTGATAGTAGAAAGAATGATGACGTTCCTTAGAACGAAACAAAAATAATTACTTTCAAACAAAGTATAGAAAATGAATATATTCTTCCTACTGTTACATTAAACATTGTTCATAATGGCAAAGTAACGTTGTAGGTCGTTCTTCTTGAATAACTGCTTCAATGTATTTAATAATATCTAGAAGCAACTGAAAGATTAAAAGCAAATATAAATGAGCTTTACTGTTGTTGAATATGATGTAAAACCATTTCTAGGCTGTAAAGTAAAACAGTTTATCAAACTTTAATTTCATTTGATTATCTTTTAAATAACTTATTTTTTATTCCTTTTCTTTACTAGATTTATTTTTTTAAACATTAATTATTTAGAATAGAAGGCATTTTTCTGTGTTGTAAATAATATGCAATAAGAGCTGGTTTTAAAATTAGGCAGATGTATTATAAGTAGCAGCATATGCGATAGTCAATGTGGTCTCGATGTATTGATAGGAATTGATTTAATTGACTCATGCTTCCTTCATTTGAAAATATTCCTTTTATGAGTGGTAAATGATTAATGTTGGTTATAACAAATTAATACCTATTGGTAATATTTATCAAAATTTCCTGAGTAGAAATCAAGTTTTAAATTTTAGTAGAAATAAGAAGGAAATTGAAAGTAGCTAATTTTGTCACTTATGTTGAAACCAAATCAGAAATAATGAAGTTATGACATTATTCCTATGAAATCCCTTATAAAAAATAATAGATTAAATACGCAAGTATATTTTGTGTTAGAGCCTTGCAAAAGCTATTTTAATCCTTTAGAAAATATTTTGAACTCTGATATAGATAATGGGTTGGAGAATTTATTTTGTCTTGAATCTCTGGGAATAAAATCTAATGAGGAAATTTTGAGCACCGTAGACCAGTGCCAAGTTCAGTTGTTTAACCAGAATATAGTATTTAGAGACAATCATTATTATGTTAAATTGCCTTGGTATAATGATAAGATAGATTTGGTTCCTTCTAATTTTAATATCTCAGTAAACTTAGCTCATAAAGTTTTTAATAAGTTAAATCAAATAATTTACTTGATGATTAAAATAATGTTTTTGAAAATCAAATTAAAGATAATATCATTGAAAAGGTTAACATAGATTTTTTTGATCAAAATGATGTTTGCAAATATAAATTTATTCCACACCGTCCAATAATTAGACAAACTGAGCAGGTTACTACAAAAATAAGACCTGTATTTAATTGTTCGCTAAAAAGTATGGTTTGAAAACAATGAGTTGGTTGCATATAGGTATCTTACATTGATATTTGGATTTACATCGTCTCCTTTTATATTGCACTATATAATGAAGTATCATGCTTCAAAATATCCTAAATATCAATGTACAGAAATACTTTCTTCTGGTTTTTATGTTGATAATCTTATATTCACCACTATGCAGAATGAAAGTGAGATTGTAAAGTTGTATCATCAGTGTAAAGAAAGAATGGCTGAAGGTGGCTTTATCCTGAGGTCCTGGAACAGCAATTCGAGTGTGCTACGTGATAAATTTAAACAAGAGAATTGTTTTGTGGAACACTTGAGTTGTTGTGAAAAGGTCTTGGGGTATAGCTTTAATGTAGAAACTGATTGTATTACAATAAATGAGGTTGAATATCTTGAGTGCATTTCTACTAAAAGACAGTTATTATCTGAAATTTCGAAACTCTTTGATCCCATTAACTTTACTCTTCCTATTTCAGTAAGGGGTAAGTTATTAATGAGGCAAGTATGGCAACAGAAAATAAATTGGGATGAACAAGTGCCTGATAGTATTTTAATGGAATGGTATAAAATCCGTAATGATTGTAAACAACTGCATACAATAGCTTTTCCAAGAATGGCTCTTTTGGAAAGGACTAAATATGGACTTCATTTGTTTTGTGATAGCTCCGACAGTGTATATGGATTTGTTTGTTTTGGAGTGAGTGAAGGATAATAAAAGCTGCTTATATATTTTTCAAAAGCTAAGGTTGCTCCTGCAAATAGGCCAAAAGAATTAAGTATACCATCTTTGGAACTTATGGGTGTAATTTTGGCTTTAAAGTGCTTGCCGAACATTCTTGAAGCATATAATAAAATATATTTTGAATTTGGTAAATATACAGTAAATAGATTACTGTTTTCTCACAAGGGCAAAACAAAGTAAAAGTATTTCTAAATAGAAATTAATGAATTGGATGGTCTTATTAATACCTACCATTAAAGAATTAATAGATTATTTATAGTTCATCTATAAAATATGTACACACTTAGTAGAATCACTAGGGAATTATTTAACAAGAGGGTTATGGCATTTAAGAACTATATAGAAGTTACTTCATTATGGTATCATGGTCGCAGTTTTGAGCTATCCTAATGATGCTTGATAGCTGCACAAAATTTGCTAATGTTAAGTGTTGCCTCATGAGTACCTTTACAAAACTTACTGGTTAATGGTAAATATTGCAGATAAAAATAATTTAAGCAATTTTAGTTTAAGTAAATTACTCTTGTTACGTAAGGTTCTGAGAATAACATCATGGCTTTTTAAATGGCTCTGTAAAATTAAAAGTGAGGTCGATCCTGATCAAGAAGCTTTAAAATATTGGATTAAAGTAAATCAAGTAAATTCTTTTCCTGTTGAAATTAATTTTCTTAAAGAATTCAAAGAAAAAGTAAAAGTAACTCCCTTAAAGGATGTTGATATTCCTCCTTTGGTATAGAATTTGAATCTGTTTATTGATGATGAGGGTTTTTTGAGAAGTAAAGGTAGAATAAATAAATCTTTGAGTATAAAAGCTAATCCCCTGTTAATGGGAAAACATCATACTTTCACATCTTTGTATATAAGATATGCCCATGAGCAAGTAAAACATCTGGGCATTGGGACAACACTCAATTACATTAGAGGTAAAGGTATATGGATACCTAAAGGTCATGCAGCGGTAAAATCCATTCTTCTAGATTGCATAACATGTAAAAAATATAATGCTCTCGCTTATAGGTATCCACGGTTTACAGACATGCCCAGAACACACATGAACTTAATTCAGCCTTACCAACATACAGGCATAGATTTTACATCTCATGTGTTTGTCAAAAACAATAACACTTCTCAATTAGAGAAAATGTATGTTCTTATCTTTACATGTCTTAACATAAGAGCAGTACATTTTGAGTTGGTACCTTCAATGAATACAACAGACTTTTTATTAGCATTTAAGCTTTTTGTAATAAATTTTGTATATTAGGCCATTTAATGTCCTGTAGTGACATGCTTTGTATGTTTGACAAAGGGGTGACGTCTAGACATAGACGGACGCAAAGCTATATTATAGTAGCTATATATGTATTACTAATACTATATTATACTTATATAATATATACATATATTATATTATAATTATATATTAATATATATATATTATATATATTATATATTATATATATTATATATATATTATATATAACATATATAATATACTATATATATATAGCATTATAATATATATATATATATACTATTATATATTATTATATTTATTATTAATAATTATATATATGTATATTATATTAATATAAATATATATATAAATATATATATATATATGTATATATAAATTATATTTATATAAATAGTATTATTATATATATATAGTAACTATTATAATAAATATATATATAATATATATATATATATATATAATAGTAGTATATATATTAATAATAGTATCTATTTATATATATATATATTATATATATAGATAATTATAGTATTTATATATATAAATTATATAATATATATATATAATTATGTATTATATAATTATTACTTTATAATATATATATAGTATATAATCATATAAATATATTATATATTATATATATAATATATATATATATACATAAATATATTATATATATTATTAATATAAATATATATATATATATTTTATATATATACGTATATTAAATATATATATATATATATATATTATATATATATATATATATATATATATATATTATATATAATATTAAATTTCAAACTATTAAATGCATAAAACAAAATAAAAAAATAGCTAAAAATCTTGAAAAAATAATTTTTTGTCATATTAGAAGTTAAAACTACTTTTATCGACTAAATATTATTTTAAATTTACAAAGTTATTTAAACAAAAAAAAATTTTTTATCAAAATATTTTTATTGAATAATTTGAAAAATGAAAAAGTATATTTAAAGCTTCAAAAACATTTTATAATTTTTATTAATTATAATATGAGAAAACTTGAACTTTTGACCTTTTATGTATTAAAAAAACATCCTTTCTCTTTAAAAAAAAGACTTGTTATCTATTTCTTTTTTACATTATTTTATGTTGTTTTTTTTTTTACAGCAGTTTGCATTTAATTTTGTTTATTTAATTAACATTCATTTTTTAGTGCCTAGAAACTGGAATCATTATATATATTATATTATATATATATATTATAAATATTATAATAATATATAATATATATATATATATATGATATATATGTATATATATTATATATATATGATATATATACCAACGGACCTCGACACATTTTAAAACTCTTCGACATTGTACAATATCTTAGACACGCCTCGGTATGCATCTGAACATGATACGCCTTTTGTTTTAATTTATTTTATGAATTTATCTTTTCTATTTAAATAATGGGACAATATATTTATTCGATATGATAACTTCTAGCTCTGTCTAGTTATATAGCAGCATAGAATCTGTCTTAAAATGAAGGTATAGGAGTATAAAAAATTACATTTTCTCACATGAATTAACAGAAAAAAAGCGCAACATGAGAGTAGATCGTCTACGCCAGTAGTTGTCAAGAGTTAATATTTTATTTTTATTTTTTGCTAGCGCTAAAACCAATAGAAGTTAACAAAAAATAAATCATATCACTACAAAATACAAGTGCTATACATGAAGATAAAGCATGAAAACAAGCAAAAAAACAACAAAACAAACAGACACCTATCTTTATCATTTTAATTATGGTTTTAATATAAAATGAAAGGCAGGAAAATATAACCCTGTCGGATTTACAAGCTAATTACTCAGTCAGAATCATTTCAAATCCAAATAAAGAGTAAATAAAAAAAAGACTCTAATTATGCATTAGATATAAAAGCAACTATTAAAATAATTGAAATTGAAAATTGAAAATGCTTTATTCAGAAAATAACAATATACATTATTAAGTTTAACATTATTGAACAATCATTTAGTGCAGTAAATACATTAAACGTAAATGGTTAACAGGTAATCTCTGAAACGAGGAAACCAATTGCAACACAATGTTGTGTCGCTTCCACAAATAATGTAAATCTGATTAAATTTAAGTTAATTGGGTTTAGGATTGAGCTAATGTAATCCGTAACGCCAAAACCGAATATTTATTCAATTTTTCACATAATATTACAAATAAATAGGAATCAGTGTAATAATCATATCAATAATATATAATTTATAAATATACAATTGGGGACAAGTTTAACAATGATTGAAAATAATAATTATGCAGTATATATAGTATAATATGAAATAATAATAATAATAATTAATAATATATATAATAATAAATTATATAATATAATTTTAAATCAAAATAATAAATTGTAACTCATTTGATTAAATCTTAATCAAGGTGCAGTCATAATAATAATAATAATAATAATAATAATAATAATAATAATAATAATAATAATAATAATAATAATAATAATAATAATAATAATAATAATAATAATAATAATAATAAAATAATAAAATAAATAATAAAATAAAGGGTATAAAAATAATAATAATCATAATAACTAATAATAATGGTTTGTAATAATAATAAATAATAAATAATAATTAATAATATTAATATTAGTTTGTAATAATAATAAAAATTAATAAATAATATAATAATAATATAATTATTGAATTATAATAAATATTATATATAATGAAAAATAATAATATAGATAATAATAATAATAATAATAATAATAATAATAATAATAATAATAATAATAATAATAATAATGTAATAAACCAGCGCTTCTTGCGCGTTTCTTATTAATTTCAAGACACTGCTGTTAATATTTAAATGCTCTTCATAATACTGCTCGTGCATTACTCTTTGCTAACCTTCTTTGAATCTTTATTAGAACTTCTATGTGAAAATATTACGTAATTTTCTTTTTATAATATTATTGTCTTCCCCTTTTATACTCATGAAAAATGCATATTAAAAGAAGGGAAAAGAGAAGGTTAACAGAGAGATACAGATTGAATACTGAAAGAGACAAGGAAGAAGTTAAAGTCTGGGAAATTGATGAATCGAAAATGTAAACGGTAATAAAGGAAAAGAAAAAGGTAAGAAAAAACGAATAACGTTAGAAGTTTGAAGGAAGATAAAGTTATTGAAAAGGAATTACAACAGAAGAAATTGAAAGAGGGAAAAAATGAAAGAAATTTATATATAGGTATATTTTATAATTATATATATATAATAATATATATATATAATATATAATATATATATATATTATATATATATATATATATATAGCAATATATATATATATACTATATATATATATAGAATATTATATATATATATATAATATATATATTATATATATATATTATACATATATTATTATATTATAATATATATATATGATCATATATATATATTATATAATATATATTAAGTATATATATATATATAATATATATATATATTACTATATAATATATATATATATATATAGTATATATATATATATATATATATATATATATATATATATATATATATATATATATTATATATATTATATATATATAAAGATTGAGAGAAATTTTAGAAGAGGAGAGAGAGAGAGAGAGAGAGAGAGAGAGAGAGAGAGAGAGAGAGAGAGAGAGAAGAGAAGAGAGGCAAAGCAAGGAGAAAGAGACACAATCATAAAGTTAAATTAGATCCTTCTTTTATAATATTATCGAATGAATACCTTCCATTATCCATGCTTGAATCACACAAACAAAAAATTCCAAATTTTTTGCCTTTTCCTTCATATGTGTTTTTCTTTGCACAAATTTTAACACTTCTTGCTTAGAACAATAATGTTTTTCTTTTTGTTTTTGGGGGAAACAATAATGTTTTTTTCTGTCGTGTCATTAGTACTATCGATGTTTGTTTTTATATTTTGTTTTAAATAATTATGATTCTGTAGATGCACGCTGACGTGATGGCGATCTTTTTTACACGATATAAAAGTTACATAACGAAATTAGTATAATGATGTTATAAAAAAAAGAATTAAAAGAGATTTGCATAAATAAATAAATGATTTTATGCCTTAAGTAAACTTTTTATCATGATATAAAACATGTATTTAATTTTTATTTATTTATTTATTTATTTATGGATTTTGATTTCAATTTATATTTCCTTTATTTATTTTATATATTTATTTTCAAATTTATTCTGTCATGTATTTTTTTATTTATTATCATTAATTTATCTAAATTTTTAATCTTTTTTTTTCATTTCTCCTCTTTTGATATATTTTTCTTTGTTATTTTTCTTTTTTTATTTATATATTTTTAATATAACATTCATTCTTTTTATTAAAAATTTTTAATTTTTTTTTTAAACTTAAGTAAAAAATAGTTAGTGAAATATAATTTTTAAATACTTTTAATTAATACGTTAATTTAATAAAAGATTTTAATTTTTTTTAATTCAAATCATTAACTGCTTAAACATTTAAACATTTAATATATATATATAACATATATTATATATATATATATTATTACTATATATATATATATATATATATATATATATATATATAAATATATTATAAACATATAAAACAAATAATGGCCTTTTAATTTTATTTAATAATATAAAAGAAATAAATTCAAAATAAAGAGAATCTTTTGTTTATTTAATTTTGATTTACATTTATTGGTTTTATTACGAAGATTAATTTGTCTCTCTCTACGGAGCTATTCTCCCTTCCACACCTCTCTAACTCATTTATGTTTTTTTAAGATGCTCTCTCTCTCTCTCTCTCTCTCTCTCTCTCTCTCTCTCTCTCTCTCTCTCTCTCTCTCTCTCTCTCTCTCTCTTCTTCTCTCTCTCTTTCTCTACTTCTCTCTCACTTCTCTTTATGTATTTGTATATATAATATATATATATATATATATATATATATATATATATATATATTGTTGACGGACCTATCGTCCCTCGTTAAGTAACTTTTCTCAATATAGACAACTCACAATTGGCAAAAATGAAGGAGAGAGAAAAAACACCCAGATAATTTTCCATAATATAATTAATATAAGTTTTTAATAATCCTATCTAAATATTTACAACCCTAACTAAATCTTAATCTTACAATGCTGAATGACCTTAATAACACAGAGGATAAGGCGGAATTCTCCAACAACAGGATTCAATCATTTACGCTTTCCAAAATGGCGGCCACAAAACGTATTTACAAATATCTTTAGCTTAAAAAAAAACAATGACATTAGAATATTAGAATCAGGCAATCAGTATAAAAATAATAAGTGCAAAAACCACACACTTAAAACCTAGTCATGATCGATAAACTTCACGATGAACACTAGAACCACATTTATGTGCTGCTGTCAGTGAACAATGATAATTGAAATTCCAAACTCCTCGTAAATAATTTCACTTGTAAATAATAGAACTACTCAATACTTTAGTAACTCTTATTTAGTGTTTACAATTTTCCACATTGTTCCACACATGAGAAATAATAAGTAAAATTTACCACGTTAATAATTAAAGTCACCAATATCAAAAGCAAAATTGTAAACAACTTACAAATTAAAGTCCTATCCAAATGATCACTATCTTGCAAACCTTAAATAGCTCCACGGAATTTACTTAATTTTCAGCAAAAGGGCAACTTTGTCACTTCACGATATCTTGCAAACCTTAAATAGCTCCACGGAATCAATTCCAATTTTCAACAAAAGGGTAACTTTGTCACTTCACGATCAGATTCCAAGGTTATGTTAATCAACAGGACGGCCGGCAACTTGTAAACAATCTATACTTCCAGTTAAGAATCCAAGCATTGGTCTCCCAGTAAGTTCCCAATAAGCATGGGACCGTTCATTTTTTCTTTCTAACCTTGTACACTTTTTATCTTCTCCGTGTTTACTATTGAAAACTTCTCAGACCCTTCATGTTGTACGTCCTTCCTTGAGATGTGCTCCGACAATCTAATCTTAAAACAAATATTTCCAAACCACCTTCCCTCGCTTTCTCTCCTCCCTCTTCTTCTTTTAACTAATTAACTCACGTTACATTCCTCCCCTCCTAAGTTTGGTCACCAAACTTAAAAGAGAAAAAAAAATTCATAACCAAAACTTACTAATCGTTAATCCCACTGCCCTCCAATTGTCGTGTAATAGCCATTCTGCTCTCTCTTGCTCTCCTATCTATCAAATCTTGCTTCCCTCCTCTCCTATTCAATGAGTCCCTTCTTCCCTCCTCCATGACTGAAAATGAAAAAAAAATAAAATATGTACAGAGGTAAGGGATCGTCTACTCTCTACGCAAGCCACCAATGTTGAAGTTGCGTACTAGTTTACTGTAACATGCTGGATTGTCACTGGAAGTATTTTAAACGGAAGATAAGGAAGGTGTGCTCGCGTTTGACTGAGTGAGTGGATTAACTTCTCCATTTATGATGCTGTTTGGGAAGTCCGAGCTAATAAGAATTCGGATTTTTCTCGTAAGTGGTTTTAAGGCTATTTTCCTGAAGTTCTCGACCCATTAATTTACCTAAGAATATTTAAAATTAGTAAAGCAAAATTTTTAAAATCTCAAGCTGTAAACTTGGATTTGATTTTAAAAAATATATGTTTGATTTGTTAATACTAAATGTTTTCGTGAAGTGCTTTTCTTAAAATTAATAAGTGACAATTTTCAATGCCTTTTGTTTTATAAACATTGTCCGTGATTGCGGAAAATATAACTAAGGTGATTGATTTCCTAATTTGACTTAACTTGTTTTTTGAAAATAGATTGCAAAAAGCTGATCCTTTTTAAGTAACTTTTTAAAATGCGTTTCTATATTGGTTTCTTGTAATACTCGGCTTCAACCTAGGAGATTGAATTTTGTTGACATATATAAATTGTGTATTTTTTAATTCCTTCGTAATATATATATATAAGCTATATATATTTATGATATATATATATAATATATATATATAGATACTATATATATATTATATATATATATAGCTATAGTAAAATATTCTATATATATAATATATAATATATATATATATATAATATATTTTTATATATACATATATTTTCAAGTTTCATACTATATTATATTATATAATTATATATAATATAATATATATGATAATGATATATTAATGGTAATATATAATTATATAATATTTATATATATAGAGATATATTATATAAAATAGTATTATAGTATAATTGGGTATAATTTATATGTGTGTCATATTCACATTAATAGAATGACATAACAAAAAAATAATAATTATAATAATAATACTAAAAAGAAAATTACAAGGAAAAGTTCATTACCATTCTACTATAAATCTGAAGCCAGTATGCAACTGTGTTACGCGACTAGTCATTGGGTTACCAAACAATATTTCAAGAGTAAAGAAAGCAAAATGATTGGCAAACAAAAAATTGTGAGGAAACTCAGAATTGGAAGGTGGGCGCAACATAAGGAATTCCAAATCGTAGAATTGCTTAGAGAATTGTAATAGTTTCAAGAAAAAATGTTATCTATGAACATATTGCAAGCAAACAGGCTGTTGAAACAACAAAACTAATTGCCTGAAATGAAAATAAAAGCAAAGTACAGATGTGTGAACTTCAGTCAAGATAGGAAGATATTGAAGATTACTTAGTACCATCTATTTAATCAATTCAAGGGTTAATTAATTTCACAAAAGTAGAAACTATTAAGGTGGAATAACTAGCAATTGAATTCTTCATCTTTAGTATATGTATAAAGAACCCAGAAGAAAATTTATAACATTCATAGTAAAACTTTACAAAAGCGAAGGAATTCAATAAGATGAATCTAAAGTAAGGAATTTCTCAGCTATATTGAAGTAGAGGTGTGAAACATATTCTTCGAGCAAACTTTATTGATAAAGCAGTCAGTCCTACAGCATTTGATAATATCTAATCCACCCACTTAATCTCAGGCCCATTCTGAAAATCCAAAAACATCAAGTAATTAAAGAAGGCTTAATAGTTTATTACTAGGATTAATAAGTTGGTGTGATGTGGTATTAATATATAAGTTAACGATCTATGAGTTTTTCAAACATAAAGCTAAAAAGGAAAATAAATAAATAAGTCCAAAATAATATTTTTTAAATTAATTACGATTATCAGGAACTTAATGGTACACCTCGTATAGTATTATTTTGTTAGTATCTTCTAGCATTTCGTATTAACCTTTTATATATTTATAGTTTGTTATATTTTTATATTTTCTAGAACCTGTTCGAATAATATCTACGATGTTTAAATAAAATTCAACTATTCCGAACCTGAGTATCACAAACCACTGATGAAAGGATTTCTACAAAGTTCTTCTAATTAGAAGCTTGGATGAAGAACACAGAGCTGTCACTCAGATGATAATTTTAGTTATAATTGAAAGAATAATATAAATAAATCATAGCTAAAAGTTTTAGAATAATTTAAGATAATATCTGTATGTAGAGTTTAAAGTTTCTTAAATATAATAGAATTTAATCTTAGATTGATGAGAGAACAGAAGACATAAGCAAAAATATTATGAATATTTCAAATTATTAATGTCAGAAAAGAAAACGTTGGAAGTATAAATAACTAAAAAAAAAAAAAAATGAAGCGAAAATATAATTGTCTTGAAAGTTATAAAATTAATGCAGGAGGTTTGAAGGTTCCTTCAGGAAGACTAGCAGCAGTTACTTTTAAAACTAATGCTCTTAAAAGGCGTAATGTGTTATTCGCCTAGAATGATGAAGACTTAAGTTTCGAAATTAAAACGACGGAATTGAATTAACATTAGAATTCAAAAGTAGAATCATTAAAAAATTCTTGTAGTGAATTAATTTCAGAATTCTGTAAGGCAGATAAATACAGCAGTGGCTTACACTAAAACTAAAGCCATATGTGGAAAATCAGAACATATTTCAAAATTAAATGAGTATATACTGAGCCAAGCATTATGCCACAAAGACAGTGCTTAGTAATGTATTCAAAGGTAAGTAGTAAAGCAAGTGTAGCTAGTTCAAAAAGTGCAATAGCCAATCCTTTGTTACTTGAGAATATGAAAAAATAAAATTAAAATTACACAGACAAATGAACAATCTGTGCAAAAAAAGGAGAAACTAGATAAGCTTCGGATTTATAGCCAAACAGGTAGTCTCTATAAAAAATTTAGAGCTAATCGTAAAACTAAAAATTGACAAAAATTAGAAAAGTCCAATTTTCAGTCATTTAGCGATACTTCTAGAAAAAATGAAAATGAAAATACAAATTCGTAAGAAAGCCTAAAAATAAAAAGTATAGGTGAAAATAATAATCTTGGAATCTAAATTAGTGATATTGTTAAAAAACAAAAGTTAGAAGTGAGTAGGCCTATTTATAATCCTCTTCCAACATGTGAGCTGAAATATTTTAATGGAAAAGGATCTAATCTAATATATATATTTTAGCTAGTTTTTAAAAACTAAACATATGGTATTAGAGGTATGAAATGCGGTGGAGGAATGAAAGAATAAATCTCTCTTGATTTAATTAAGTATACATGAAGGTAAAGCATGAAAATATAGTAAAATGAAGTGTTAGTGCCATGTTGGGATGAAACAAATAAGCTTATAAAAAGTGCAGTAGAAAAACTCGAAAAACAATATGGAAATGAAACAAGTTTTGCAAATGGAGAACATAGTTGAAATCAGTTAGCAGAATGAGATGAAATTAAGATTGAAGATACTTTAGTAATGAAAGATATTTCAACGAATTTATTTTCTATCAATAATGCAATGGAAAATATTACTCCATTGAATGAATTGAACTCTTACTGGTGCTTCATTTATATAGAATAGTTAAAAAAACTCCTCTACAAACAACGTGATAATGGAGATCATAAAGTTGATTAGATGTATGAAGATAAATAAAAAGGTAAGCTTAAGTACATTTACAAAGTTTGTTGAAAAAGAATCAAGAATACATGAATACACTTTGTTTGGAGAACTTGGCATTGGTACAAAACCCAAACAAGCCAAATTAACCAAAGTGAAAAAGGTAATTCACTTTATACAAAAGAAATAATAATGACCATAGAAATAAGTAATAATAATATAATAAAATAATAATAATAATAATAATAATAATAATAATAAATTGGAATAAAATATATGAACAATAAAAAGATATGGTAATAGTAATATAGTAATTATATAAATTAAATAATGAATAATAATAATAGAATCACAGTTTTGGCAATTTTGTAAAAAAGACAATCATAGTATACTTAAATGCAAAATTCCTAGAAAATAAAACCCAAAGATGAAATACAATAGTTCATTAAAAGACGAAGAAAATTGATGTCTTTAAGTGCCTCAATATCAAAGTCTTTTGAGTTAGTAATTGTAAAGACACAGAAAATGTGAAAAATTATATACAACATTGTAACATTTCTGCATAGAGAAAAAAGAAGTGCCGAAAAGAGCAAGATGTTTAAAATATCTACCAGCAGCACTTCACTGTTAATTTGAGGAAAATAAAGAATTACAGAAAGTAGAGTCAAAAGAACCGAAGTAATGTAACAAAAACCTTTCAGAACAAAAGTAAAGTAACAAAATAGTATTTAATCCTGCAGTAGCAGTTTTAAAATTAAAGCGCTTAAAAGTGTGAGAAGATAAATGGTGATTAAGACATACATGGTCAGTATACTATTCATCCCAGCATGTTTTATGGTCTTTTAAATTTAGCTGCAGAACTAGCGGTATGTCAATATATGAAACCCTCGAGAAAGATATAGATATTACTCAACCTTATGATGGACATACATAAATAAGAAACATATTATTTTATTAATCTCAGAAATGATGAGATTTGAGAATGAGGAAATCTGAAACCGAGTAAATAATATGGTAGCTCGCAAGAAAATGGCGCTTTAAAATTGGAGCAAAGTCCATCTAGAAAGATACTTAAATATGTGCTTCATTTTATAGAATCAAACAATTGGATTATTAATAGGGAATAACCTAGAGTAAATTGTTAAAAACCAATTAGAAGTAGTAGAAGGCGATCATTATATAAGCTCTCTGTTGCAGTTAGTATTTTGATTGGATGGGCTTTACAAGGTTCGACACCGAGATGGTATAGCCAGCGATTCATGAGTTTACAGATGTCCAAAAACACAAATACACCAGAACAAGATGATAAATTGTACTTGAAAGAATTTTGCTTAAGGAGTTTTCTGAAAAGAAATCCTGAGCAAGTGTTGTGAAGTGTAAGAAGATTTAAAGTGGAAAAATAATGTTGAAAATACATTACAAAGACAATTACAGTAAATTTTCATGAGTTTGGGTTTAACCATTGTTAAAAAATGAAATTCAGCATTTTCCTATAACAAAAATCAAGCCATTAAGCAAACTGTTCTCATTAAAGAAGTAAATTTTAAAAGACCAAGAATATTTTGTACAATATTTGTGATCAACATAGATGAAAATGTTAAAACTTATTTTCAGAAAGATTGAGAAACATGATTATTACAACAAGTGGCACAGATTCTATTTATCACACCATAGTGTAATCCACAAAAGGAAAAAATTGAGAGTAGTATTTAATGCAGCTTTACCATACATTGGTATTTCTTTAAATAATGATTTACTGCACACGGGCTCAGACTATATTACTTAACCTATCCAAGGCATCCTTTTAAGGTTCAGACACAAAAGAGAAATAATTGCTTTCATAGCAGAAATATAGAGAGATGTTTTATCAAATACAGGTACTTGAAAAAGATAAAGATTATCAGCGCTTTTTTATGGCTTTCCTGAATGGTAATTTAGATAAATTTTCAAACAAACATCTATGAAACATTTTCAATATTTTGGAAGTTGTGAGCTCTCCTTCTATAGCAAATTATGTTTTGAAACAACTACAATATGTAAATTGAAGCGAAAATTCAGTAATTAGCACAATAGATACATACTTAGAAAATTTCTTATGTTTGATGTATTGATTTTTTGAGTAGATTTCATTGAATGCAAATATATATGCAACGAGTATAAAAGAAATTTTCTAAAATTAGATTTATATATACATACAATGTACTAGAGAGAACTGAAAGAAATTTTTAAGAAAAATTTAGATAAATCAAGACTTAAGCAAAGATTTTTAAAGAAATAAACTTATCCTTAGATAAATTGCCTTTACAAAAAGTATTAGCTTAAGTTGGGACTCAGAAATAGATTTAATGAAAGCTAGGGAAGATATACAAAATAAATATAAATTTGACAAAAAGAAGTATACTCAGTTGTATTTTTTCCATATATGATCCACTAGGATTTATTAGTCCAGTGCTACTAGTAGCTAAAAAGCATATTTCAAAATTATGCGATAAAAAGGTTAATTGGAATGATGAAATTCCATCAATATAAAAAAAGGTTATATATAAAGGCTCAAATGATGTGAATAGCAAATGATTTGCAAGTTCCTAGGCCCATACAATCAAATTGTCTAAAGTATTAAAAGAGTAGAACTACATTATTTTTCGGAGATGGTTCTCAAATTGCATATGCAAGCAGTAGCATATTTAAGGTTTCCAATCGTTGGAAGTAAATGATGAAAATTATTGTTCATTGTGTTATCTAAACCAAGACTAGATACCATTAAATTAAAAATTTTATGTTAACTAACCCACGAATAGAATTGAGTGCAGCCAAATTAGCTGTCAACATATATCAAATTTTAAAAAGATGAATTAGATATGAACTTAAACAAAGAGTATTTTTGGATAGATAATTAAATTGGTAATTACAATATATTAAGTAATGGGTATCTGAATGTTTAAAAGATTTGTACATAATAGAGTTAATTATATTAGATCAAAACAATTTATAAGCCAATGAATTATGTACCAGGCAAGCTAAATATTGCAGATATAGCAAGTAAAGGAAATATCTGTTAATGAGTTTTTTGAACAATAAACTATGTAGCACTGGTCCAGAATTTTTGTACACAAGACAAAGCTCAATTGCCTGAGCAAAATAAAGAAAATAAATTAGATGATTAAAAGAATGATGGAAATTATAAAAAGTAAACCTGTTATGGTCACCAATATCAGCTACAAGTAAAGCTTCAACAACCAAAGTTCAATAAAATTTCATTTAGATTGGATGAATATTAAAAACTATGTCGCAATTATTAAAAAAGTCAATTAAAGAGTAAATTTCATAAAAAAAGCCTGGAATAAAGGTGCTATGAAATCAAAGAATTAAAAAATGCAGAAATAGCTATTTACAAATATTACAAAATATAAGAATTATGACTATACATACAAGCAATAAAAAGAAAAGAAGCCTTGCCCAAAAGGCATATTTTGGCAAATTCTTACATTTATAGATAATAATGGAATATTAAGAGTAGGTGGGAGGAATAAAAAATCTGAATGATGTATCCTTCGATTTTAAACATCCAATTATCTTGCCAATAGTCATGTTACAATGTTAAATAATGAGACATTACCATAGAAATATAATGGGCATTTAGGAAAACAACAGTTTTAAAGGTGCTTTAAGAGAAAAGTACTATATAATTGGAGCAAGTAGAAGTATTAATAGAAGGATTTTAAAGATTCGCATAATATGTAGGAAGCTCCATACAAGACCAACCCAGCAGTTGATGGGAGATTTGCCCAAAGATAGATTAAAATGTGATGTACCACCATTTACAAGTATTGGTATAGATGCCTTTGGCCCTTTTCTTGTAGTAAGGGTAAGAGGGAAGGTATAGAGAGGAAAAAAGATAGGATTAATATTTGTTCATGTTTAAGCAAGTAGGCCATAACATTAGAGATTTATATTCTAATTAGATACTGATGCTTTCATCAATGCTCTAAGAAGATTTATCAGCCGTAGAGGTAATGTGAAATTGATCCGATCAGTAATGGATTGAATTTTGTGAAAGCTAACAAAGATTAAAAGGACAAGTTAAAAATTGGAATATGTAAGCAAGTAAAGTAAGTTTTTTTGACAAAAGAAATACGTGGTATTTCAAACCCCCCATCAGTTCTCATAAATCAGGAGGTCTTTTTGTAATGAGCCATTAGAACGTGTAATAGAAATATATTCCAATCTTCACTCTTAGAAAAGCCAATAAGGTTGACAGATGATAAACTTGTCAACACATTTTTCTAAGGGGTAGAAGAATCAAAATTTCTAGTACAAATAACAGAATTTTCAAATTATGTAGGTGTAAAAGCTTGCCAGTGTTGCCAAATATTTATTAACCTTAAAGGAATAACTCTCAAGTTTATTTCAAGATAAAGATTGCTACTTATATAATAGATGGAAACAAGTTCAGTATCTTGCTGATTTGTTTTGGAAAGATGGTCAAAGAATATGTTTCCCTTATTCCAAAAAAAGAAGTAATATTGTTAGCAGAAAAAGAAATCACACACGAAGGAGATTTAGTTCTTTTTTAATAAGATTACTTCAAAACCAAGAATATGTGGTTTAGGAAAAATAGTAAACAGTTTACAAAGGATGACTCAACAGGTGGGATGAATAGTAGATGTAAATAGATAAAGAGCATAATACTTTAGATAACAATCAATGAAAAGACAAGTAGACAAAATTGATCCTGCTGAGAGACAGTGCAGGATTATAACAAGAAGACAACAGAATATAAACTTAGGAAACAAAGAGAATAAACAATAAACCTAATATTCTTAGCAAAAGGGGGAATATTGTTGATAATTTGTATAAAATATAAGAAAAAAAAAATAATATATAATAATAAAAAAATAAAAAAGGAAAATTAAAAGAAATTCATTAGCTGGGAAGGATAATGTTAATAAAAACGAAGTTACAAAAATTTAACCAAAAATTTCAAGAGTAGAAAAGCAAAATGATTGCAAAACAAAAAAAATTGCTGAGGAAATCAGAATTGAAGGTGGGGCAACATAAGGACTGTGCAAATAGGAACAGGCTTAAAGAAAGCCAAATAAATAAGTAAAAAATAGTATATATGAAGATACTCAAGCAAACAGGGCTGTTGGAAGACAACAAATTACTGTCAATATTTGCTAAAGAAACAACAGAAAAAAAAGCAAAGTAACAAGAATTTGAACTTCAGTCAAGAAAGAAGATATTGAAGACTACTTAGTAATACCATCTATTCAATCAAGAGCTTAATAATTTCACAAAGAAGAAAACTATTAAAGTGGAATTCCTAGGCAATTGAATTCTTCAATCTAATATATGAATAATGATAGCCCAGAAGAAAATTTGGAGTTTGAGTGAGCTCGCAGAATTTGCTGGGATTTGTGTATGGTACATCTATGCTAAGGAATTTTCTGCTATATGATTAGAGTGAACAATCTTCGAGCAACTTTATTGATAAAGCTAGCGTCCTGCAATTTTATATAATCCACCCACCCTATCTCAGCCATTCTGCATCCAAAGAACATAGTAATTAGAAGGTAATGAAGTTTATATTTTATAGGTATTAATATAGTTGGTGTGAATGTGTTGGGATTAATATAAATAAGTAACATCTATGAGTTTTCAAACAAAAAATACAAACTAGTAAACATAAAAATAGAAATGTCATATGTCTGTATGTTTTTTATTAAATATCGATTTTTAAATGCAACAATTGTTCATTAATTATGTATTAATTATTATGTTCATTTTTTTAGCATTTATATTTGTACTTTATATATTTTAATAGTTTGTTATATTTTTATATTTTTAGACACTGTTTCGAATATATCTACGATGTTTAATTAAAATGCATATATTACATGCATCGAGTTGCAGTCACTCCGTGTTTTGGCATGGAAGTAATATATAGTAAATATTTATTTATATATATAATATATCAGTGGCGGTTAGTTATAGTGGAATAGGCTGGGTAGGCAGTGCCTTTCTAATTTTTAAGAACAAATTAAAAAAAAACAAAGAACCAAAAAAAAATTTATAAAAATGTTAATCTATAACAAGAAACCATAAGAAAATTTTAATCTATCAAAATCTAAAAGAAATATAAAACAAAAACTTAGCTATTTAATGCTTGCCTGGCCTATCTACTTTGTTTAACTTGCCTACTTAAGGTACCGCGTAGCTGAAATAAATATAAGTATCTTATTCTTGCATCGATGAAAAGTTACGCGAGGCAGGCGATGCCTGCCGTGCGTCCGTTAGATGATTGCCATAAATAGGTTGTTTTTTTTTTTTTTTAATTTTCTCTTCATGAAAACCGTGTTTCACTTGCAATTTTAAATTAATTCTTTTATATATAACTATATAGTATATATATAATATATATATATATATATATAATATATATATATATATTATATACTATATATATAATAAATATATATATATATTATTTATATATTAATATATATATATATATATTTATATATTATATATAATATATATATATATATATTATATATATATAAATATATATATATATTGATATATTCGTTATGTATTATTAATATACTCTCTTTGCCCTACCCTTGTATAAAACATCTAGCTATCGGCCACTGATATTATATATATAATATATAGTATATAAATATATATATATATTATATATATATATATATATATATTATATATATATATATATATCATATTATTTATATATATAATTATATATATATATATATAATTGGGTAAGATCGATTATATTTGCTTATGCTTTTTATTTTATTTTACTTGAATGTAAATTTTGAACTTATATTAAATAATTGAAGATATAATGTATATAACATTTAAAAATGAAACTCGCAACAATTACAAAAAACAAAATAACCGCAAGCAAAAGTTAATAGTCTAGACATCTAAATTTGCCATAGCCCAAGAATTTTTTTTTTATTTTTTGCCACTTATCGCTGTTTGATCAGTAAAAAAAAAAAATGATACCCTTAAAGGTTTCTCTTACTGTTTCATGAAACATCTGTTTTCAATAGATCTCCGGAATATTTGGGACATGTTTCATAATCTTCGAGAATTTTATAAATGCAGGAAAATATAACTCTGTCGGATTTACAAGAAATTTACTCCGCCAGAATCATTTCAAATCCAACCAAAGAGTTAATATGCCAAAGACTCTACCTATGCATTAGATATAAAAGCAATTATTAAAATAATAATGTAATAAACCAGCGCTTCTTGCACGTTTCTTATTAATTTCAAAACACTGTTGTTAATATTTAAAATGTTCATCATTGCTCTACTTGTGCATTATTCTTTTTTTTACTTTCTTTGAATCTTTATGAGAACTTCTACTTGAAAATATTACGTAATTTTTATAATATTATTGTCTTCCCTTTTATACTCATGAATAATGCATATTAAGTGAAGGAAAAAGGCAAGGAATAACAGAGAGAAACAGATTGAATACTGAAAGTGACATGGAAGAGATTAAAGTTTGGGAAATTGATGAATCGAAAATGTAAACAGTAATAAAGGAATAGGAAAAAGGTGAGAAAAAAACGAGCAAAGTTAGAAGTGGGAAGCAAAATAAAGTTATTGAAAAGGAATTAATTACCACTGAAGAAATTGAAAGAAAGGGGAAAAAATGAAAAGGAAAAAATTCAGACAGGTATATAGAAATTTATAGAAAGAGAAGAGAGAGAGAGAGAGAGAGAGAGAGAGAGAGAGAGAGAGAGAGAGAGAGAGAGAGAGAGGAGAAAGAGAGAGAGAGAGAGAGAGAGAGAGAGAGAGAGAGGAGACAACGCAAGCAGAAAGAGACACAATCGTAAAGCTAAATTAGATCCTTCTTTTAGAATAATATTGCATGCATATCTTCCATTATCCTTGAATAGCAAAAACAAAAAACTCATCTATTTTTACCTAATCCTTCATGTGTGTTCCTTTCTTTAAACAAATTATAACACTTCTTGCTTGGAATAAAAATGTTTTCCTTCGTGTAATTAGTACTTTCAATGTTTTACTATCTTTTGTATCTATTTCTAATCCTTTTACATGATATAAAAGTTACATAACGAAATTAGGTCTATATTAATGTTATAATAAAAAAGAATTAAAGAAAGTTTTCAAAAATAAATAATAATGATTTTATGTTTAAATAAACTTTTAATATTATGATCATAGAAGTGCGGAGAGTATTTATACTCGTTGCTGATAAATCAGTCTGCTCTATTTACTGTTTGTCTTTTATGTATTTTGACTTTATTTATGGATTTTTTTTATTTGGTATTTATATTACCTCAATTATTTATTTTTAAACGCATCAATTTATTTTCAA
>JABUQX010021612.1:0-44492 GCA_015478945.1 Trachelipus rathkii
ACAGGTAATAATTATCGCAAACTCATAACATATTAATATTTATCAATATTAAATTACATCCAATTAAATATATACATTTAATAAAAGAATGTTAATATATCATTTTCGGCTGAGCTAGTACATAGTCGAAGTGAGCGTATAATATAATAAGTACCTCACCTAGTAGTTTCTATGACATATTAATATATGTAAAAGGTCATGTAGAATTAATTTAGGAGTGTCTGAGTCATCGACGTTAACTCCAACATAACAAAGAGTGAATTGAATTCGTGTTTAGGCTAGAGGTTACTATCGTTGCTTGAAACAAGTAGATTCAGTATATCGGTTATTCGTTCTACTTCTGACAATAAGACAAAAGTACGAAAGTTGAGAGTTACTACCATTACTTTTAGCTTTTGCGTATACGACATTATTACGGTAAATCTTAGGTAATTTATAGGTGTATATGGGACCTATAAGTAAGATCAATGGTACCTAAATAAGTTAATGAGTATTGGAAAGGTTGGGTTATAGAAGAAGAGATAAGTTAAGAAGTATAGCAAGAATTAAATGTAGAAGGAAGAATTCGATTTCGCTATAAAGAAACCTTTTGTTATTTATTTTTGGTTGTGCTCATCATAATTAATTTATTTTCCAATTCATTTTATTTAATTTTTTAGTTTTTATTTCAACGTAAATATTTATAATTTGTGTAATATTGATTATTATATAATAGTAATATATATATATAGAAGAAGAATATAGATATAGTAAATGAAAGTAAATGTAGATGATATAGAAGAAGTAAGATATATATATGACTATATTATATATATATTCGAACACATCTATATATATGAATCTCTATACTATCGTATATATAATTATATATATATCCATACGATAGTTATATATAGCGTATATGGTAGTAGTTTAGTTAGTATATAGTATAATCTCGTTAAGTACAGTAGTAGTTAGTATAATAGTTAGCTTAGTATAAGTATATAATGATATATATTTATTATATATATAGTATATTAAATATTATTATATATTCATATATTATATAATATATATTATATATATGGTCAGATTTTATTGTTAATCCTTATAGTAGCTAGAGAACGGCAGGTCCGCTACAGTAAAAGAACCCAGGTTGTCACTGGTCGACGTACCATTCTGACGGTGTGTGTTACGCTCATACTTATTAGGCTCGTTCGGAGTGCTCAGACTTATAAAATTGAGCCACACTCCCTCCTTAGATTAGGGACTTTGCCCGTGAGAGTGTTGTGTTGTTCTAACTTGTAAATAAAAATTATTAAATTAAAAATAAACATAAAAAATACACAACACCAAAAAAAAATACATAAATTAACACCAATTTTGTTTTTATTTGTTTGTATTTATCCTTTCTTTGCGCATTCACTTTGTGATGGTTTCATTCTTAAGTGTCTTGTGGCATTACTGTTGATTACTCCTGTATATTTTAAATTAAACTAGTATCACTCTCTTCAATTTTGTTCAGACGGGGTACGTGGTGTGGGGCCGGGAGGATAAACCTAAACACGAGATGCGCTTTGGAATAATATCAACCATATCTGTAACATCTTTTATTAATTTAATTTATCAAGTTTAATATTATTATTTTTTTATTCATTTATTTAGTTTTTTATTTTTTAAAATCTCCGTTAATATAATGTTAATAAATGTATAACTTATTGAACACTTAATTTAACGTGAACTTTTAAAACCTTAGGGTAATCGTATGTTTCCAAATATGTACAAATGTTGCATAGAAAGTTAAAGTTTAAGCGATCGTCATTAGAAGGTATCTACATAATATGAAAACTTAATCGCGTTAATTTGCATTATCATAGATTTCATGTATCAAACAATGTGGCACAAATTTGCAGTCTGATCTGTCAATATACGAATGGATATAGAGCAGTGGAAAGAAGCATCCAAAAGTAGCTCATTGTGGGTACAAATACCATAAGGATAGGAATTTCGCGTTTCTAATTTTACGAATCACTAATAATCCAGTGGAGGATTAGTTTGTATAAGATAGGTTATTTATATTCAAGTATTCATATAAAAGGTTAGCTACTAAAAATACTAAAGCATATTATGACTAAATATGAAGATAAGAAGAATACTCGTATAATATGATATCATACGTTATTAATTGCTCATGTAGTTATCTTACTAGAGCCTATGAGTATGTAGGATATATATCTTACATGGTATTTATACTTGGGTATATTAATAAAGTTACTGTATATTATAGGCTCTACTAAAATCGTACGGATTAGTAGTTATCACGAGAAAGCGCTATTTAAGCTGGGAACGATACACGTCGGATGTCAGCTCAGGGCTCAATATATAGTGTAATAGCGAGTGACGATGGAAATATTTTCCTCTTTTGTATTTATTTATAAAGACAAAATAATTTTGGGAAATATAAAATAATTTTTAATTAATTGGAGGTTAAATATTACGTTATATTTACTATCTATTACCTAAGCTGCTTAAGTTGATTTATGATATAATATATATATTATATATATATATATATATTAGGGTGATGAACTCTTTGATTTGTTTCCCCCCTCAAAAATCATTTCCTGTAGCACGAATGGATGAACTTTTGCTTATTAATGACTTACTAAAATGACGTTTATTCCATTGAAATGTTGAAAAAGGTCCTCGCACAAACCACTTTGAAATGTTAGTGTAGGCCATTTTTGCATATATATTAATGTATTAACAATATTTACTATACGAATATAAGTATCCACAACGACTTGTTCAATAATTTATGTACCAGAGAATTGTATAGGAATTTTCCAGAATTTCATAGAACGCTGTGCGCCGTCCGCCGTCCAGTGACGTCACGGTGACGTAATTGCTCGGGAAACCTTCTGTAGAGTCCTAATATTTTCTTCAGCTGTATTTTGCAGTGTGGTATAAACTGAATAATAAAGTGAGGTATTTCAAGAGCGGGTAGTGAGTTTAAATTAGGTTACATCTTTGTGTGTCAACATTATTATTTGCCTATTATAAGTATTGCGCATTCTGCAAGAGTTTTTATAAGAGATCTTGGTATCTATTTTGGTGAGCTACTTGAATTCCTTGTTAATTCTATTTGTGCTATAAATATTTCTATTAGTGCCTGCTTTTTTTTTTTATTTTCTATAATTGTGAATTGCTTGTTTAAAAACATTCTAAGAAAACTCATAAATTCATTTTTTTTTTTTATATTTAGCTCACCTGCTATCCTTTTTAAATTTTTAGGGATATCTGAGATCACTTTGGGTATATTACTATTCATTTTTCAGTTGGCTTCGAGTAATATGATATTAATCAAGAGTTCGTTTCAAGATTAAGAGCTTTTTATCTAATTACACGGAGAAGAAACTTTAAGGAATAACCTGGTCAATAGAAACTTAGTCCAGTTAGCTTCAAGCGCTATTACAACAAGATGGCAAACGTGGCAATTTATAAAAGTATCTTTGGTGATAATTACGGATGTCGGATGACCTCCAGATAACTAAACCACGTCTTGTAGCATCGGCTTTACTTACCAAATTTATTTCTATGATCCACTGCAAAATGAACGGAGAGAGAGGATTCGGTCTAAAATTGCTGTTGAGATGACTATAAATAGATTATAATGAAGTATAAACTTTGAAATCTATCCCGCATGTATCTGTATCAAGCATATTATGCAAAACTAGAATAATTAGTGTGATAAAACACATGAAACGCTGTTCGGAGAACAGTAACAACAAAATATTTGATGCAATTTGAATTTGAGGTTCTTGTCTAAACATGTAACTGCTTAAGGTGAAAGTGCGAAAATGGTTATTGCGCAAATGAAGATGTTAAAACTCTTCTAAAACTGAATCAATTAGACAAGGGCCAGGTTTTGGTCTTATCTTCCCTTGGCAAATACTTATGCTTAGTCAGCCAAGAACTCATATACCACCCATCACTAAAGACGAAAGATACGGCAATAGAACGTACTGTGAGTCACACAACTACCAGCTCATTAGACCGCCACCTGATTGTTATCGAAAGTATGCACGGACTTCATTATATATCGATATACAGAAATGAATAGTCTATGGGAGGATGTTTAAAAATGCAATTTCTAATTAACTCGAGCACATTATAGTGAAGTAATTATACTCACAACAGGCATTGCCAGATCGTGTCATTTGTTCTACAATCTAAGCTGAAGATTGACTACATATCTCGAAAGAAGCTAAAGGTTGATGCCGTCCATTCATCTATGGTTATATCATATTATCCCCTCTATACTATTATTATACTATACTATAACTATACATAAAATATATATTTCCTATACTAGCATTTATCTAGTTAGAGGGCTCATTAGAAATCCCAACCCATGTTCGATCCAGCAATCCATCTAGGCTTATCTAACACAAGAGCTGCTTAGTGCAAGAAGCAACTTTGGTGAAGCATGCTTTCATCTGGAAAGTGGAGCATGCACACTTTGACGGGGATTTGAATATCAGGCAGCTGGTCCTCAAGTAATAGAAACACAGAAAATTAAGCGAATTGACGCCTCATATTGAAGATGGTGAAAGCTCAAACAATCGCGGAGAAGGACTTTCGGTGTCATGGGTTGAGAGGAGTTCAATCCGTAGAGATCAAAACTGTTTGATTGTATTGCACTCGAAAACAACAAAGCGTGAATACCGGCAGAAGACAGTGCGATTGTGTTTAGTTTGGTCTGCAGCAAATGTTCGATAGTAGAATATGGTTACTCCAAACCCAGTTCATCTTAGTTTTGCCAGGCCCACGGGGATGATGCTGGATCGCCGTTCTCGCGCTGATCATGTGAGACGATGATCTCCATGAGATCGAGGAGATTATTTCAGCTTAATCAGTGCGGAAGTAAATTTCTTTTTTTCATGTCAGGATTTGATGTTAGCATTTATGATAAATTGAACAGCAGCCTTGCCAGAAAGCAAGTACAAACTCGAGATTAATTAAAAATCTTTTGCGCGGCCTGAGGACGACAGAGGGGTTCTCTACCAGGTCTTTAGTCGTGTTTTTTACGTCCACTACCACTCTCGGGAGAGGAATGGAGAGTGGCGCCAACTTTTCGTAGATATGTTTCAGGCTTACAAGGCTGGGACCACAAACAGTCAGCAGGCATGCTGATTGATCTCTCGTCTCAATTTTTCTAGCTGCTTCTTTTGCGTTTTATTCTTGCCAATTGTTTGCCAATTAGGCTGCGTAATAATCTGTTCATTGCATTTCCTACTCATGGGCGGACGCATTGGGTTTCGGTTCAACAGTCAAGAAGAATTTTGATGAACTTTGACTGGTGCTCTGAATGACTAGGCCGCCACTCTAGTCTCAAAAATGCTTGAAAACACTGGAAAACAGGTGAATCTCACTCAAACTCATTATCTTCGACGCTCCTATTCCTCTGTTCAAGAACGGGTTGGTTGGGTTTATTAAAATGGTACATATGTTATCTAAATTATAATGGGACTTTTTCGACAAGACATCCAAAACGTATAGAGAACATTCAAGGATTACGCCGCTTTACTGAAACATTTCACAACATGCGATCAGCGGCTGTTTGTGATGGGAAAGAAACTACATATAATTCACTGTAACTTAAAATTATAATAGACCTATAGGACCGGACCATAAGAGAAATTAAGGAGACGAATTTGTGTATAAAACATATATGTAACTGGAGCGGTTTAAAGAAGATTCCACTACCTTTTTCATCCTAAGATCGTGCTTCGCCGCAACAAGATCTTCGGAATACGCACAACGTGGCCGAGGTTGGTCAATTATATAATATATTTACAATAAGATACTAAAAATATGTATTTCCGTCGGAGGTGATCTCTAAGGTGGTTTGCTGATGGAGGTGAAGATTTATTTTTCACGTTCCGTATGTATATTTAAATTGTAATAAAAATTTTTTAGTTAAAACATTTCATTTCCTATATAAGAAGATTTTTAATATATATAAATAATTATTTATATATAATATATATATCTATAGTATAATATATATATATATATATACTATATTCTATATATATATATATATATATAATATAATATATATATATTATATAGTTATATGATTTATTAGTAATTTATATATCCCATGTTTATTAAATATAAATGGTTGTTGTGACAGTAAATCAGTAAAGACGTATTACACAGAGTGCAGGGTGGGGTCACCCTTCCAGTGCAGCTTACGCTTACTGTTACTGCTTTAGGGTATAAAATATGTTTTTATTGAATGTTGCTTCGCAAAACATAAAATTATGACTCACAGCAACAACCAAAAAATATTTCCGCGCCGCGCTCGCGTGACCCAGATCCGCGGTTTGGAGGCCAGACTTCCAGTCTGGATCCCACTCAGGCCGAGAACTAGAGATCACGATGACTCATCTTCTTCTTCTTCAGATATCTATGTTTTTGGACCTTTGTACATACAGTTAATCTTTTCAAACAATCCTCACTGTGATTGGTCGTAAGAACCATCACAGCCTCCTATTCGCTGGTGATAACGTTTCGCTGATACGAATTAAGATATACGTTTTAATCTACTTTAGTGGTTCGAAGCTTGTTGCGTGGAGAACTTTTTTTTTTAGTATTCATTAATGTTACAATTTGGTCCGTGTTTTAAAGCTTAGTGCACGAGTAATGTGAAAATATAATAGTATATGAATTGAATAAAAAGGTTAATAATAAAAATCACTCGGGGTTTCTACTACTACTACTATACTACTACTACTCTACTACTCTACTACTACACGCTATAACTGTTATACGAGTGAGGTCATAATGTGTTCGACTTTCTTCTTCTTCTTCTTCTTCTTTCTTCTTCTTCTTCTTCTTCTTCTTCTTTCTTCTTCTTCTTCTTCTTCTCTTCTTCTTCTTCTTCTTCCTTCTTCTTCTTCTTCTTCTTCTTCTTCTTCTTCCTCTCTTTCAGCTCTCTATGGGTTTTCGGACCTTTGTACATATACCTCTTTATCACAATCCCTTCACCTGTGATTGGTCGTACATGACCCAATCACAGCTCTTATCTCGCCGGTGTAACCGTTCACTGATACGGATTAAGGATTAGTTTTAATCTAGTTTCATTCGTGAAATTGTACAGTGAAAAACTTTTAACAAATTTATTAAATTGTGACGTCCTGTTTATAATAATAGTTTAAAATGTACTGGTATAGATGCACAAATACTACTACTACACTACTACTACTACTAACTACCTAGTTCCTACTACTAATACTACTACAATACTAATATTCACTACAGCTACACCAAGCGGTATAACTGTTTTAACGAGCTCTCGGAATAATCTTATCTGACCCGACGCGGAATCCTGCTGGGTAGATTATAAGCCATCTCATTATTATATTAATTATTATTATTATTATTATATTATTATTTATTATATTATTATTATTATTATTATTATTATTATTATATTATTATTATTATTATTACGATGTTATTTCATGAAATGCGGCGTTTGCTAGTCTTAAAACGTAAAGCTGTAGAGTAATAGCAGTTATCAAGTAAAAACACGGGATGGACACGAGGGTGGGGTGGGACGCAACATTGGGGTTTGCGGGTACTGCTTCTACTGCTTTAAGGGTCAACAAAAAGTGTTTTTATTAAAAATTTTGCAAATTTTTCCTTGAAAAACAAAATGGTTTTTTTCAAAAAAAACTTTCAATAGTGAAACAGGTTTTCTATAAATAAAATATAAGAATATAGTGTATACAAACTCTACCGACATAATTTTGTACAGCGGGTTGATCAAAGTCATGTCGAAATGAAAAGTTGTTTGATTCGCTGTACCTTCAATCTCGGATCCCATTTCAGCCCTATAAACCTGTTTTGGGGTTTGGTCATTTCTGATTCATATGAAATTATCTTTTGTAATTCTGTGCCAATTTTCCCCTTTCCTTTGGGGAACCAATTAAAGTGGGTTTCAGACCTCATTGCGTGTATGAAAACATACTATAAACACACTAATACCTGTTAGGGCACCGATACATCCATGGCTCAGCTACTCCTCCATATGAGACTCTTTCTTTCTCATTCTTCTTCATATATAAAATTTTTAATTAAAATTATAGTATAATATATATATAATATATATATATATACTATATATATATATATATAATATATATAATATATCTTAACGGTCTATTTCATCTATCTATAAGCATTTCCATGTCTTAAGGACACTACGTCATCCTATATTGAAGTGTTACTTAAATTAAAGTATATGGAAAGGTGTTGCTTATAATAGTGACATTCACACACCATTGTGATATATATATATATATATATGATATATATAATATATATTATTATATATTATATTATATATATATAATTATATATTATATATATATATATATATATATATATATATATATATATATATATATAATATATATTATATATATATATATATATATATATAATATATATATATATTATATATATCTAATATATAATATATATATATATATAATTATATATATATATAATATATATTAAATACATAATATATTTATACTAAATATATATATATAGTATATATATAATTATATATATATATATATATATTATATATATATATATAATAATTTTTTCTATAAAAAATTTATAATTTCAATCATATTGACTCGTAGCCTCGTTTAATTAAAAATGCCTTATAGGTAAAGTGGTGACTCATAATACTCTTGTATTAATGTGTTGTGACAGTAAAGACGTAAAAACGTAAAGACGTATCGCACAGAGGGTGGGAGAGGGTCTTCTGGGTAGCTTGCTGTACTGCTTTACTGCTTTAGGGTCAGTAAAAACACGTTTTTACCCACCCTAACGACGTAAAGACGTATCGCATAGAGGGTGAGAGGGGGTCTTCTGTGTAGCTTGCGGTACTGCTTAACTGCTTTAGGGTCAGTAAAAATATGTTTTTATTGAAATGTTCCCACACAAAACCTAGCCCGCGAAATATTTTCGCGTTCGCGCGGTAATATTTCGCCTGCGTGCGTTTTCACGTCGACGCCGCGCTTGCGGGCGCGTTCGCGTTCGCGTTGGTTGAACCCGAGCCATACTTCCAGTCTGGGCCAAGTCTTTTGAGCTGTCGACGCGGGCAGTGCAGGTCCCCCGTAAGGGGACCCGGGGTGGCATCAAACGTTCAGTACACTTGGAAAGTGAACTTAAGTACACTTGAAAAGTGTACTTAACAAGTAACGGCGTACGATAGTGCATGAACACCCTCTTGAACGTTCATAGGATAGGAAGGTTCATGAACGTACATGAACTCTAAGATGTTTATGACAGTAACTCAGCTACTTTCATGTACGTGGCGTAGGGTAGGGTAGCTGAGGCTCAGCTACTTTCAGGAAAGTAGCTCAGATACTTTCATGTACGGGGTTACGCCACGTAATGAACCAATGTACGTGGCTACGCCACATACAAGGGCTAGCTAGCAGAGGGTGTGGGGTAGGATAGAACAAAGGGGTAGGTAGGGGACAAGAAAAACGTGAGCATTCAGGAACGTATATGGTGATGACGTCATAGCATAGATCAAAGGATGGTAGGGTGAAAAACGCTCATGAAAGTACCTGAGCATTTGGTCATGCATAAACACACTCACGGACGTACATGGCGAATGTACATGAATAAGGGGCCCCCTGGGGTAGATCCCAGGGTAAAATGCCAGACATGTAAAGTACCCAGGAGCGTAGCTCACACCGGATAGGTGCTGGAAAGCACCTCAAGGAAGACTCTGGGTGTCCTGAAACCCCGTTTCAGCTTGCCTTTACTTCTGAGTGATAACGTCATAGGGTAGTAGGGGATGAACAAAGGGGGTAGGGGGAAAAACGGTCATGAAAGTACAGGAGCATATGGTTAGGCTTTAATACACTCACGCACGTACATGGCGAATGTACAGGAATATGGGGCCCACTGGGGGGCCAGCCCCCAGGACAAAACGGCAGACATGAAAAGTACCCAGGATAGTAGCCCCCGCGGGTAGGGCCTGGGAAATGCCTCAGGAAAGAGCGTGGGGTTCCTGGAACCCCCGTTCCAGGCGTGCCCTTACTTCCGTGACTGCTACTACTAACGGAACCCAATTCAAGATCCCTTTTCATATTAAAAATTGATCTTTTTTTTTCTTTTTATTAAGATAAATGATACACAAGCATGTCATATGTATAAAGAGTGAATAAAGTATTTAAATTTGATTTACTACTGAAGAGTAAAATAATTTTCTATCGCTGTGTCTGGGACTTTAGGCCTGATTCTATATATTTTAATGCCACAGATTCAGAAAGTATCACCAGGATGGATGTAGGATCTCTAGTTTTTTTTGAGATATTTATGTTATTCTATACTCTAACTTTTTAGAACGGTACTATGAGTTTATCGCAATTGTAAATGCACATTCTTAATTAAATTATATCTATTTTTAGCTTGTGTTGTAGTTTTGCCTGGATACTTTTCATGCACAAACGTGTATTCTTTCTTGTCACATGTGTTCATGTACCTTTATATCCAAAAAATTGTTTAATTAAATCACCCCAATATGTTTGATTTCATTCACGAATAGTAGACGTTCAATAAACTGAGAAAACTAATACAAATTTAGTAAAATAGCTTTTAGCCTAATTTAATTAAAGTACGACTAGATAATTCATTGGTACCTAATGTATGGCAATAGACAAACGTAAAAATGGGGTGCCTGAAATTTAAATATCAATGGTATAGAAGAAACAGAGGAACTACATTGATGACTGTTACTTTTGTTTGATGTATATAAAAGTCATCAATGAACGTAACCGAACAAAATTAGATAGATCCTAGTAGATGGTCTGTTGCATATTCAGAGGAGAAATCTGTCCCATCATTCAATCATCCTACAGCGCTACCTCAAGGAGAGGATGAATTGGCTACTGACAAAGAAAACATTTGTGATCCAATTGATGGCGACTTTGAAGCACATTCATCAGTTGAGAAAGTATTTGTCATGCTTCATAATGGACATAAGTCTTTCAAAAATCGTCTGAATTGTTAGCTTCCAGACTTAAATAAATTCTTCTACATATCGGTTATAGATTCAGATCATTCTCAATTGGTTACTTAGTCGGTTTTTGTCGTACTAGGCCACGAAACCATATCATGCCTAAACCACCAATAGGTGATCTATGTGGATCTGAAGTAGTGAAATTTAACTTAGGTTAGATGGGTTGGAATACCAAATATTTCTTCTTAATATGTCTCTGGGACACTCGTAGAGAGAAAGATGGACACTGATTGAGAAGACAGTTGCCTATTTGAGAAAACAGGGTGGCAGGAGAAAAATAAATTTTTAAAGAACCTTTGGTTGACAGAGAAAAGATCATATTCCATCACTGCAACCTAAATTAGGTTTGATCAAATGACCTCAATTCGTGAAACAGAGATGGTTTTGTTGTCTAATAATTATGAAGAGGCACAGCCCCAATGACTAAAGAAACAAAAATATGAAAAGGTAAGGAGGTATTTACTTTTCAAATTGACCAACCTTAATATTCAGTCATGGTGTGCTGATTGGGTTAGACGCTTTTTGTTTCGAACTTTATTAATTGCATGCGGGTTTGATTAATTAATTGAAGAGGGAATATCCAATTACGGTCCTTTAGATATAGAATATTTAGTAAACAACAATGCAGTATTAATATTTTTATTAGCTTTTCGCTTTACCGCCTGTTTAAAGCAAATGCTTATAAAAGATATATATAAATATATATATATATATATATATATATATATATAATATATTATATATTATATATATATATATATATATATATATATATATATATATATATATATAATATATCCATAAGCTATATATGTAACTAATATATAATATATATTAAAGTATTATATATACTTATAAATATAGAGGGTATATATATATAATATTATTTATATATATATATTATATATATATATAATATATATATATATACTTATTATATATATATAGTTAATTCATAGACTAATAATAATAAATACTACTAACACTGTAGGTTGCTTAAGATAATAAGATAGAGTTTCGGGAGGTTAGGTTCACGAGGTTCGGGGAGCAAATATGGATGAAAGGGGGGGGCAAAACCTTGCCCCCCCCGTCTTCTTGCGAAAAAGAAAAAAATGTATATTTTTATATACTTTCCCAGATCGGCGTTTATTTGAGGGTTTATTAGTAGAAAAATTGAAAACGATACATCAATCGATAGATAACGAAGTAGTAATTGCTAATTACTAACTTATTGCGAGGTAAGTAATTTGTTCTAAAATTTTAATAGCTCTTCTGACAGTATTCTCCCGCTAGAAATGTGTGGTGGATTGCAAAAAAAATGTGGTGTCTACAGTATTTCGACGATGAAACTGTGCGGATTTGTCTAGCAAAAGAACAATACAGGCCTTAACGGTTTATTCGAGATTTTAGAAAAAATGGACTGTGTGCATGAAGAATTCTATTCTGGAGGGTTTGAAGTTCTTAAAGGACGGATGATAAAAAGCATTGGCCAAAAACGATTGAGACTTCGTTTTTAGATAAAACGATTTGGATCCGATAAGACATATATTTATAATGTATACTATATAATATATATATATATATATATATATAATATATATATATATATTATATATATATATATATATATATAATATAATATATATATATATATAATATATTATATATATATATATATATCTATATTATATATTATATATATATATATATATATATTATGATAATTTATGTTTTACTAATTCAGACAGTTTTTGTTATTTTTGTTTTGTTTTTTTATTTAATATATTTCTAGTATAATGATCCTAACAATCAATTTAAAGTGTAACGGAATTGATTCAAAAATTAATGAATCATTAATCATTAATGAAATACACTCTTTAAATTTTTTTTTAACTAAGGAATACCAAATCTCACCGCAAAGATGGCAGGAGTCGGGGTCTCTCGGCCTTCCTAGGAACTACGGGGGCAGGACTATTTCCCCCCTCCGAGGGTCTCCGGAACCCCCGCTCTTTGGTATTTGGGTGTGGCGTAGGTTCCTCCCCCTCCCCTAGGGGTCTGAAAACGTCCTCCCCCTTTGTCCCCCGTCGGCGATTAATTAAAATTTTTGTATTTATTTACATTTTTGTAATAAGGCTTTATAAGCTGATTCCAAATATATAATTGGCTTTTCTGTGAAATCGTCGAATTTTTCGAGATATTTCGTTTTTGAAACTATTTAACATAATGTGATTTTTCGAAACTTTTTGAAATCATGTCCCGTTTACCACTGAAATTCATTGGTAGTATCATATAGTAGGCAATATATTAAAAAAAACAACCACAAAAAATCAAAACTGACGGGGTCGTAAAAACAGAATAGGAACTAAATATATTATATATATATATAAATATATATTATATATAATAATATAATAATATTATATATCTATATATAATTATATATATATATATAATATATTATTATATATATATAAATACTATATAATATATACTATATAATTATAATATATATATATATCACTTACCTTTGCCTCACCTAAAATGAATATATATAACATTTATATATCATATAATATATAAATATATATATATATAATATATATATACTATATACACCGGTATATATATATATATATATATTATAATATATTATAATATATATATATTATATATATATATATATATATATATATATATAATTATATATATATATATATATATATATTATTATCATATATATATATATATATATATACTGTATAATATTTTTCATATATATATATATATATATATATATATATATATATATATATATATATATATATATATAATATATAATATATTATATTATATATATATATATATATATATATATAATATATATAATATTGAATAGGGCCTAGGCCCCGTGAGGTGTGGACTTGTTGAAGTAATAAATAGTATATATATATATATACTATATTATAATATATATTATAATATATATATATATAATATATTTATATTATATATTATTTTATAATATAATAATTATAATATATATATATATATATATTATATATTAATATATTAACACTTATTATAGCTAATCATTGTTAAAATAAAAACTTTTTGAGTCTTTTCTACTACTTTTCGGTTCTGTGAGCTCCAACCCTAAAAGTTAAACTTTACTCTTTTGGATAGTTAAGAAAGAATGAAACCACTTACTTGTAAAGTAGTCGAAAACAGCTTTTTTAGTTTAGTAGTAAAAAAACGATATTGTTCAGTTGTATAAAATGACAACTTAATTTTAAACCAGCGGAATGGCAATTTTGGTGATTTTTTTTTAATTTTTTTTAAAAATCAATTTGTGATTTTTTTTTTTTTTTTTTTTTTTTTTTTTTTCTAATTTTTTCAGATCGTAAGCGTCACGCGATATATAATCTTGGGCTAACTTGCAGATTATCTTTCGCGTGACGTTACGAATCCAAAAAATCAAAAATATCAAAAAAATCAAAAAAAAAAAAAAATCACAAATTGATTTTTTTTAAAAAAATCAAAAAAATCACCAAAATTGCCATCCCTATTTTAACTATTTTTTTCTACTTTAACTAATAGTAAAAAGAGAAGTAGTTAAAGTTTTACTAACTGAATTTGAAGCGTTATATTTTAAATCACTTGTAGTACTGTCATTGCAAAATAATTTTCACGTCAATTGACCAAACATCATTATCAGCAACTTGAAATTTACTATCAATACCTTTATATTCTTAGTCAACTCACACGTCATTGAACTCATAATTGATATTGATCCATAATTGATTCGCTCACCGGCACTCCTAAAGTGAAGGATTCGAACTCTCACCTCTTTAACTTCCTGCATATTTGTCTAACCACTAGACCATGGTGGATAATGATATTGCACGATAAAAAATAAAATTTTATATCTCGTGTATTATATATATATATATATATATAATATAATATATTATTAATTATATATATATTAAATATAAAATATAATATAATATTATGAATTATATATATATATTATATTATAAATATATATATGATATATATAAATATATATCTTAATTATTATATATTATATGTAAATATATCAGATACCCAAACATAAGTTACCAAAACTCCCACTAGGCGCCTTCGCTTTCAAGGGGGGTGGTGGCACCATAAAACTAAGGATACTGTAGATTGATCGGACATTTGGATTTGTATGTGAGAGAAAAAGAGTAGTAAAAGTGCAGTCAAGGGGCCGCGAGTACAGTGGGACCACCCTTTTCGGAGGGGGAGGGGTCCCGCCTGAAAAAAGAAGAAATTGACGAAATACCATAAAGATGAAAGTGGAGAAAGGAGACAGGAGTCAGAGAAAGAATTAGTCGGAGAAGGAGAAAGGTGATTGAAGTCAGCATGTCTAAAACACCTAACTAAAACAGTGTTTATATAATTTCAACAATGATATTATAGCTATCACATCAAAAAATTAAACCTACTATCTCAATTAATATTTATTCTATATACAATAACCACAACCTATAGTACTTAAATATTCCTTTGAATAAATTTACCAGCATTATATGGAGTCAAATATTTTTCCACTGAGTAGTCAAAATTAACATACAATTTAAACATAGTAAATTGTAATACAATTACCATAAGTAGATTACGCCTAATGCTTATTTAAATCAGGGTTTATATATAATTAACTATTATAACATATCGGTGTTGTTTTAGTTTAAACTGTTTTAAATATAGTTAAGAATTTACCACTTTTGTTTGGGTTACAGGAACTGTTAATCCACTTTCGGTTAAAAATATTTAAACTACTCAAACAAAAAGTCAAACCTACGCTCCATATTGAAATTTCGCTTCATTGATACGATCTCAATAAAATAGTAAAACAACGAAGAATTGGGCAGCTGTACACGTAACATTTGTGACTGCACGTTAGCAAATGACTAACAAGGAGAGAGGAGAAGAGAGCCTAGCTGAGATAAACTACTCTTTCAGTAGGGAGAGAACTACACTTATTATTATATATTTGAATAGAAAGCATCGAGAGCAGCTATGTAGAGCACACGTGTAAGTTTGACAGAAAGGATTAGGATGATATATATAAATTAAGTATACCTCTATATATTAACAAAGGTAACTAAGTAAGTGGTAATATCATACTATATATAGTATTTATTAAAACCCATTATATATATAAATATACTAATATTATAATATAGCTATAATAAATATATTCCGGTATACTATATATATTATATCTATTTTACTATACATAATAAATATTAATTATATAATATAATGGAACATTCAGTACGCATCTTTTCTCCTGGAACACAAATAGTATTTTGTGCAAAAAAGAAAAAATTTTTCAATGAGCAGGGAGTCATGTATACTACTTACTGCAAAGAAAATAGTGCAGTATAATTATGATAATAATCATTTTAAAGTAAGAGGTTAGTTAGTAATAAATATAGTAAGCTGGTAAAGGTTATTTACGATTGCTTTAAAGGCTATTATATATATATATTAACTTAATACTTGGCAACTTTAATCTTTAATGCTTATTGGTTTAAAAAAAAATACCTTCTAAAGTTTAAATCCTTCTACTCTATGTGTATTAAAAAAAAAAACTCACAAATTCTAAATTCGTAAATACAAAATATTTAGTAAATAACATATACAGACAGCCCGTACCGAGTTTAGCCATATATAACAATAATAATAGTAAATACGAATATTATATTCTCCTTACTAATAACCTCATATATATATATAATATATATATATATATATAATACTAAATCAATAAATTCACTATATATATTATTATTTATACATATATATTATATATAATAGTATATAATTATATAACTATATATTATATTATACTAATTTATATATATTATAATAAATATAAATATAACTAATATATATTATACTATATATAATATACCCTCATAATAGTACTAATAATATAATATATTACTTACTCATATATATATATATATATATAGGTTATATATAATAAGAATATAATGTGAGATATAGATATAAGTATCTAAAATATACTTATAATAAAATTATATATATAATAATATAATATATTAACTTGATATAATTGCAATAATAATCATACGTCACTATTAGTTGCCTATATACCCTCACTTTTATAATAATATAACATATATATTATTCCACTATATATTTTACCTGTAAAAGCTGCTAAAATCTGATAGATCATACCCGAACTACAAAATCTGATTTTGGTGAATACAAATTCCTTGATACACATTTTCTTGAAAAGTTCGTTCATGATTAACTCTCCATACATTACTGTAAGATAATACTTTAATATAATATATTTAAATAATAAAGGGGCTAAATATTATATAATAGTAATATATATACATATATATTTATAATATATATATATACCTACTACCTATACATATGCTTTTTTAATACTGTATATATATATAATACTATAATAGGTATATATATATATAATATATTATACTATAAATAATCTAATAATATATTATCTAATATAAATATAATCTATAAAATACTAATATTATTTTAATAACAATATACATATATAGTTATTCTAGTTACATATAAACTATATAATATATAATGAGTACTATATATCTATTATTTACAGAAATAATTCAAATGATCTTATTTAGTTTGATGTTTGCTATAAAATGTGACACATTTTCTAAACCAGTGTAACATATATAATATTTTTTAAGAACATAAAAATGATACGTGGATCTATTTATATGGTATTTATTTTATAAACCAGTGTAATATATATATATATAAATGCGAATAACGTTGCGCGAACGGGCCCTAAATATACCGAAATATTGGCAGTTAGTAACTGGCTTTTTTGCTTTTTTAAAATTTAGTAACAGCATTAACACGTTGCCCCACCGTCTCATGTTTTAGACTAATTTGAAAAAAATTAAAATCATAGAATAAATTATTATATGAAAATATATGAAACTATAAACAAACTATACTGAAGACACCATCGTAAGTTCAAAACTTAACGTGATTAGCTAATTCACAGCAAATGTTTTTTATATTCAAATAACCACAAATTCTATTTTCTATCAATCAAAGACTCAATAATGAATTGTCATATCAAAAGGAAATTCGCAAAAAAAAAATCGTTTTTGACATGATATAAATTGTGTTAGAAAACGAACAGTACTTTGTACTAATTAAGTTATATATAAAGGATAAGATGCAACCTTCAACAGCAACTGCAAAAGATCGAAAAATTAAATAAAATAAACATATGGTTACAGACAGAAAAGATATGCCGAAGTAAGTAAGGTAATAAATCAAATATTTCCACCAGACCTAGTCGAAAGCTTTTAATATGTCCAACGCCACAGTTAAATATTCACTGAAATTTTAAATGGCAAAGTAAATTATGTGTCTATAATGTTATAGTAAGTCTAACGTATATCATTATACATTGAAGCAGATCATGAGTTTAAATGGGCACCATTTCTGTTTGTTTGTGATGAATATGTCCCTACTAGATGCACAGGGTTGTTGTAATGTTTGATGCATTGAGGTGATGATCTATTGAGAGTGATTTACTATAAGATTAACAACCTATCCTGTTAAGATGAGCTTTTAGATGAGTTTGAAAAGGGACTGATTCAATGCCTGCATACTTTTGCGAGGGTTTCTTTTTTGTTGGCCTTTTTTAATCTTTTCCTTTTTTTTTTTACTTTATTTCTTTTTTTTTTTGGCTTCAATCCCTTCAAATTATGAATATTATTTTAAAATATTTTATCTATATCTCGCAGACCACCTATTTTTTCAGACAGATGTTATGCCATATGTCTTGTCGGAGCGGGCACCGATACGAACTGAATGCTGGGAAGACCAGTAAAGAATCCCAATGTTGTTTTTGAAAATAATTTTTTTTTTTTTTTAACTTAAAAGGGAATACAAATTTATTTATCTAGGGCATAAGACACTACAAGATGACAGGATTTGCGGCTCAATTAAGGGAGTCCCTCTTCGGCCTCTTCTTTCTCGCCGAAAGTTGCGGGGTCACGACATCAGCGAGGGTTTCGAGAATAATCATCCACCCTCGCCGGGCGTGCGTTCTCCGAAAACCCCCGCTCTTTTGGTCTTTGGGTGGTCACGGGGGTTCCTCCAACCATCCCCTCCGGGTATAGAAACTTCCCCCCTCATGTCCCCCCGTCGGCGGCGAGCGCCCCTAAATTTTGGTGAAATAATTTTTTTTTTTTTTGGAAAATTTTAAGTTTTTTTTTTTTTATTCGTCGAAAATTTAAAAAACAAAATTATTTCACCAAGATTTAGGGGCTCGAGCCGACGGGGACAGAGGGGGACGTTTCATACCCCGGTAGGGGTGGTGCGGAGGAACCCCCGCGACACCCAAAGCAAGAGCGGCTGGCCAAGCATATTTGTTTCTTTCGCTTTTAGTGTAGACAACCATCTCCAAACGATGTCTCCAATTTTTATAGCGGGTTTTTGCCTTTTTCTTCTTTCTCGGGATTCGGAGGGCATCGTAGGGGGGGCCCATAATCCAGGAGGTGTGAAGCAGATCGAAGTCACCCGTCACCCAAGATCATGCGATACCACCGGGAGGTCGAGAGACCCCGACATTGGCCATGTCCGAATCTTGACGGACTATTAAGTACGACCCTATTTCACAAAATTTTCTCTCTCAAACGCAGTATTGATTGTCACAAAGTAAAGTGAAAAAAATATACACAACATATTCTGATTGAGTTTTGATTATTATAATAGTCAAGATTACTAATGAAATGTAACATAGAAGCCAAAAGAATAATAAATCAAATCCCGTAGCTGTCTCTTTGCAAAACTCATCATTGCTTTTTGATTTTCTTATTTGCACTAACTTAACCAATAATTGACTATCAAGCAGTAAATAATGACTACAAAACTATTTAACTAAATATATATATATGCTAATATGTACGCGGAATATAAGTATAATTAAATTTATTTATACCTTAAAGGTATTTTGGTCGATCAAAAAAAAAAACTTAGCACTCGATTTTTCAGTTACCCTTCGAAGAATCTGGCTCAACGTAGTCGTTGGGTCTCTACTAAGGATCAGCTCTGTCCCCTACGACGCAATCGCGATTAAAACGGGATCGTGGTAAACGCTTTAAGATTACCAGTTTACCAAGCTAAAACTATCATCCAATCCTGATTATGACGTCATTGTGATAGTATACGATCCTTCGTCGCCGCACTCGCGCGAATACCTTGATATAATTAGCTCCGCGCGTTGTCGAAGTGCAAATTCCGAAAATTAATTTGAGCAGCTTAAGGAAGCAAATTTGGTTAGTATCTTTCTTTAGGAGACCCAAATGCTAGCTATTTTAAAGCACTTAACACCTTCGACTAAGTATACTTGGTAGACCTCGACTTATACTATTAGACCTTCGACTATAGCAGCTTAGACCTTCGACCGTTAAGCACTGTAAACCTTCGGACTTTAGACATTTAGAGCCTTCGACTTAGCACTGTAGACCTTCGACTTATACTGTATAGACCTTCGACTTAACTTAACCTGCTTGTCTGTTCGTTGCGTTTGGTGTGTTTGGAACTAGATAAATAATAAAGATCGTAATAGTTTATATATTGTTGTCCAAAAAAATCCGTTTAATCGAATATAATTTTCAGACCTTGAAAAATTTTTAGTCAGAGGAAATAATATTTAAAAATACTCTGAAAAAGATTTTTTATAGAATTTTAAACAAAAAACACATTAATAGAACCTTATTAAACTAAAAAAGTTAATCCCAATCCTTTTAATAAATATAGTTCTAAGGTCCCCGTTGAGACGTCACTATAACTGGGTTTATACTCAGATTAAATACCTTAAAAGGTTGTATCACTGAGAATCTTAAGTGTTTTTAAGATTGCGATTTGGTTCGGATTCGCGCTAGTTCGAGACACGTCACTATAGTGTAGTGCTGTCCGCGCTTTAACGGGAATCGGTCAATAACAAATGCGGACTGTGAAGCATTAAAATCTGACCCACTATACTTCATGAAACGTCACTTTATCTCAAATATCCAGATTACCTAAGCTAATAAACTATCTTCAATCCGATTATTGACGTCATATAGTGATCAGGGGTGGTCGACCTGGATCGGGAACTGATTTTATATTAGTCGATAGTATAGTGGAGTCTAAGGTGCATATAAAATTATCCGAAATAGATATATAAATTTGATACTTTAAAAAATTTATTTTTTTTAGTTATTATTTCATATATGAGAGAAATTTTAGATTCATTTAGCTACATAGACCTTTATCGACTTATATATTAATACTAGTAACCTTTACGACTTATATACTTAGACCTTTTAATCGACATTATATTAACACTTATGACCTTATCGATAATACTTAGCACTTTAAAACTACTTTCGAACCTTAGTACACTTTTAAGGACCTTATTACGAATACTTTAGACTATTTATATTATAGACAGCCTTTCGAATTTATTTCCTGTAGCTAACATGCCTACCTAGGTAAGCCTTACGAGCCCACAACAATAATAGCAATCATTAAGATACACTCTAATCGGAAAAATAGTTTCCTTTTTTTATAGCACTTAGCACCTTCGGACTATACTATTTAACCCTTCGACAGTTTATACTTAGAATCTATTTCTTGTACTGTTTACGTGTATCGAATTGCTATGAAGTTTGTTGAATAATATAAGTCGAACTATGTCATAAATAATGCGGCAAATAATATTCCTGACACAATAATTTCGACTAAAATTATTTTTGGGAAATTATTGTATCTGCGTGTGGAATTTAGATTTTCCACTTAGACCTTTGACTTATATTCAGTTCCCGGTGAGACGTCACTATATGGGGTTAAATCTTAATGTCAATGATAGATTTGAATACCTTAAAAAAGGTAGATTTGCGCTAATTTCATCAGCTGCTAATGAATCCGTTTTTTCGGGTTCTCCTCTTCGAGAAGCGTCACCTATTGGTCATTCGTCGTCTATTAATTGAGGTATTTAATTCCCGTATGATTATTATATGATTGGTAGAGTACTTAACACTCTTTAAAGACTGATGTCAAGTTTACAAACATTAAATTTGCTTTCCCAAATTCTATAATCAACAAACAAACAAGCACGCGCACACACACACACGCATACACACACACTCGTTAAATGCACTGTAGATTAGACATAAGGCAGATACTTTCCACCGCAGTAGTAGCAAATATAGTAGAACAACATTATTATAGTAAAAGCATTTTTTGCATACATAATACATGCAGTGGTGTTAAACATCAATGTCCTATTCATAGTAGGTGTTCAAAATGTGACTTGTTTGCAGCAATGCATGCTTCTACACGTCTCATCATGGAGTGAATCAGTCTTAAGAAGATTCCCGCTTCCCGACGAATTTGGTTGCACCCATCAAAAATACGTTTCCGGGATTGTCATTTAAGGTGGTCCCACAAATAATAATCTAAGGAGTTGAAATCGGAAGACCGTAGCGGCCATGAAACTGGTGCTCCGCATCTAACCCAACGATTAGTATAAGTACCGTTCGATATACTAGCTAACTGGTGTCGCAAAGTGGGATTGGGCTCCATCTTGCATGAGTCGCATGGTTCTAAGGACATCTAAAGTAACGTCCTTGAGGGGTGCTGGCAATTCATCTCGTACGAGCTGTAGATATGACAGCGTTCAGATGCTCCGGTAAGACCATGTGATACGATAAGGCTATCACCAATAACACCAGAAAGGTGCCTGCCGAGTAGTATGCCATGAGGATTGTCTTGTGCCCAGATGTGGTTGTTATACATTAATGTGTAATACCACTACAAGTATTATGTATGCAACAAATACTATTGTAATAGTATTGTTTTCTGTATGTTGTTACAACTGCAGTGGAAAGTAATTCCTCTTTACCTCCTCCACCGTGCATTCCCTGTCTATGTGCCTCTAACGAATATTTTCATATTCACTGTTTCATAACGTCACAGAGTTTGAAGGTATATTTAGAATCTACCATATATATATATTATATAAATATATATATATAAATAATATATATATATAATATATATATATAATATATATAATATATATATATATATATATTATATATATTATAGTTAATTGTACATACCAATTACCCGTCTCTGGAGAGTGCGGCCAACAAATGAGCGATTTGGGGATTCCATTTCTACTATAGGAAATCCAACTGTCGCTAAATCTTGCCATTTTCGAATCCTGTGTAATATAAAATTATATATATAATATATATATATATAATACTAATATATTATATATATATAATATATATATAATTATATATAAACTATTGACATTAGTAAAGGTCCATTGAATAAAGTTAAAACTAAATGCTAAAGAAATTAAAAGGTGAAGAAATATATTATTAATTAATTAGTGCCAAATACTTTTGAAAGGGAAAAGAACTTAAAAATGAAAATATTTAATAGTGATTGCTTAATATTAAAATTCATTTACCCATTTTTTTTCACACCACACTAACATATTATAATATATTATATATATAATATATATATATAATATCATATATATATAATATCCATATATATATAATAAATATCTAAAAATAATATGTTAAATATCTATAAATATATTTTATAATATTTTTATATCTCTTTTATATTTAATTTCTATTAATTATAATAATTAATATATATATATATATATTAATATATATATAATATATTATTATTATTATATATAAATATATATATATTATATATATATTAGGATATAAATGTTAACGAATAATTCAAAGTATGATATATATTAATAAATTAGTATTAATTATAATATATATATATATATAAATATAATATTATATATAGTATATATATAATATTATATATATTATAATATTATTTATATACTATTATTATATATATTTATATATATATATAATTATATATTATATATATTATAATATATTAATATATATATATACTATATTTATATATATATATAGTATATGTATATATATATATTATATATAATATTATATACTATATTAATATATATAATATTATATAATATATATATATATATATAATATATATTAATATATATATATATAATATTATATATATTATATTATTTAAGTGTATACAGCATTTAACTTACATTCTCATATCCCTCATATCGATGAACTCGACTATTTATCCTATATCTATTACAATCTTCACTATTTAATTGAATTTTTGACAACTTAATAATATAATTCTAATAATATTAGCTATATTGATGATTTTATATTACATACGTAATCCTTTCTCTAGGGCTGATCTAGTATTAATAATATTATTATTCACGTGGAGTGTGTCGTTGAACTTTGATTAGACTATTCAATTCTTTATATAAAATATAATACTATATCAAACTAAATATACATAATATCTATACCCATCTCTATATAAGACCTTCAACTATTTCTCTATATTCATCTTATGAACGGTTCTCTATCGTTCTTACCTTATGACGAATATAATAAACATCCTTATGGTACACTTTAACTTAACTATAAATAAATAATTTATATTTGATAATACTCAACATACTAACGTATTTGCTTAAAGTAGGCGTGAGCTATAAAAGAATACTTGAGGGAGTATTTGTTTTATAATACTCACTAAGCGATAGACTCATTATATTTTTCCTACTTATTACTCATTCTAATAGTTGTCCAGTACATAATATACAGGTATTACAACTACCAGCTTGTACTTGAGATGTATATAGCTCTCAATATATATATTATTATAGGTGATGAGGGTGAGTACTCATTAGGGTTTTCACACGGTACTTTGTGATGGGTCGGTAAAATATAAGTAATATACAGTAATGACTTTAATAATCAGTACTATGTACATATATATATATATATCTCAATTCCAGTTCTCACTATCTAGAACATTTATTACTATCTTTTATGTGAGTAGCCGCTAGATATGTTGGTGTATTATATCTCTTTTATAATAGTATACCTAATATATATAGAGTGAGGAGTAGTGCTTGAGGGTGAGTAGTACTATATCATACGCGTACCTCCAACTTTAACGTCGCTAACTCATCTAGATATATTAATAACTACTATATAGGGTGACTGTTATTATCTGCAACATGAAATTTTGTGTGTATGAAATGTATGTTACTATCAATGCTAGTTCCCTCAGTGCTATTCTTCTTTCCTGCTAAACTAATCATTCTTATGGTAATATATTATCACTTTCCTATCTATTTTGTGTATCCCTGCTGAAATTTAATCCCAATTATTTTATAATATATTACTAGAATATATTTTGATCAATCTGCGTAATTAAATTTATTCTATTATTGATGACTTCTGTAAGGCGTGTTAACACCCTTCCTTTGAAATTAATAGGGCTAGCCGTTAAGTGGTGGCATATCAGAATATACAATCATTAAATAAAATAAAAAATATATATTAATATAATATATATAATATATTAATATATTATATATTAATATATAATTATATATATAAATATATATATATATATTAATATATATATATATTATATATATATATATATATATATATATATATATATTTATGAGTTACCCATATATATATTATATATATATATAAATATAGGTGTAGGTGAATACTCAGTAGTGAACTATCACTCAAAATAAGGATCCAATATAATACTTCTTGTCGCCAACCTCCGATAACTCATATAAAAATAGAGATTTATACATGTATTTATACTTTTTGGTACTCAGTATATTTAAATAATTATATAATATGGCTAGTAGTTGTGATTTGTAAGATAACTATTCAATTTTTTGCTTTTATTATTCTATTGAGTTGTAATAAGTTCTACTTTTTCTAATTTCATATTAATTATAAGCTCATTTACTAAGTCACTCACTACTTAGTACTCAATGCTCTTCTATATATATATTCATACACTTGTGAGAACCATACTAAGTTGTAGCAGTAGAAGCAGTATATTATTATTATGCTAAAGTTGCATAATTTAATTATTAGTTATATATATTATTATATATATATATATATATATACCGTTATATATATATTATATATATATTATGATGACTTATAACTCATAACTCATTATAAATAAGAATTAAAAAACAGAAATATATAATAATAAAAATACATAATTAAAATAATATTAATAAAAGATAAAATAAAGATAAGATACTTTGTTGGAAATCTCGGGTATTTCTATTTAGGAGTTTTATACTAACTACGATTAATCAACTTCATAGGTATTGCACGAGCAAGTTCTGTACGATTCATTCAATATTAATCACCTCACTATTATTGGAGTAATCTTTGTAAGTATTAAGTACCTATATTATATATATATATATATATATAATATATATATATATATTAATAATATATTATATATTTACATATACATATTATTAAATATATATATATATAATAAATATATATATTATATAATAATATATATATAATAATTATATTATTAATATATATATATCTTATATAATATATATTAATAATAATTATAATTAATATACTATATATATTTTTATATATATTATATATATATTATATATATATTATATATATATATCTTATATTATATAATATAAATTATGTCTTGAGGTATGATATCGATTATTTAGTTCTGAGTGACATTTCATTTGAAGATAATTTGAGCGTATATATATTGTTTCCTCGTATGGTCTTCTATAAGCCTCTTGAAATATGAATATTGGCTAAGGAGCATGGAGATATAGTATATAAATATATTTTCATTTAGAAATGATATTTATAGACAGACTCGTAATGGTTGAATAAACAATATTCAAAATTACGTAAGTACCAAATCGTCATCACGACACGTTGTATTCTTAACAACGTAATTCGACTAAACTAAGTCCAAGAATCATTTAAAAAAAGCTAGTAACTGGCCTTTAGTTTCGACTGAGGTCTGTCTCTTTTTATAAGACCGTTTATTATGAATGTGTTCTGTAACATATGTTCATTTTACCAACGAAGGTTATTGAGCGTAAAACGCAACTCCGCTAAGACGGAGAGCAACTACATTAGAAACATTAACAACAGACGAAAAATATCTGATATAGTGTTAGTTTGTAATAAAGTGTGATATTGAGAGAATCGTTAGTATTGTAATGGAGACGGGTTTACGATGATGTATAATTGTCAGATTAAAAGGACTTGTAGGACACATGTCACAATCAATAAATCATATATATTGGTAGAGCTTATACTAACAGTGTATAGATTCAGATATGTATCATGCTCTGTCGCTTTTCATTAAGAATGAATTCTCATGACTTCATTAAGGTCATCATAATTTGAGGTCGAGATCTCGAATGTAGAGATAGAGAAAGCTTAGTGATCAACATGACTATATGATAAAGGAATATATCACTGTCATTAATCTTTCTCTTACCTGATTGAATCTTATTATGAGACCCTACTGTCCCTGTACGTATGATCTCACTCACCCGGTGGCCTACTACTAATGAAGAAATTTATTGGGTCTCCGTATTATAAAAAATATGAATGTAATAATAAAATTTATTGTTAAGAAAGTGTTAATTAACACCTAGACATGTAAAGTACGTAGCCTTCTAAACTATTAGAATAACATATCAACATATAAGGAATAAAATAAACTAAATTACATATTCCTACATCACTATATATAGTTTACTCTATATACTAATGAAACTATCACTACTACATGTAGAAATATATATGATCACCTCTAGTAGTTTTTGACTTGGGTACTACAGTCTTATGGCACTCTCTGTATCTTAGCATTATTATAAGTTTATTTATATTCATTAAATAAGTGAGGCCCATAACATGAGCAGGCGTGACTGGCTCAATCTAGATATATGGTAAGCAACGCTGTGTCTACTAATATGCTATAATTACAGATAATTCAAATTTTTAAACAATTCAATCTTAAACATTTACATTATTATCACTGTGTTCTATATCGAATATTGTTTGATCTACTCTATAATTATTATGTGCATTGAATAATATTGTTGAGTGATCACAGAGAGCGAGATGATGGAAGAGGAGACGAGGAGAAGATTATGCTTAGTAGAGACGCACGCGGAGAGCATGATATTTGAGAGAGCACGTATGATGAGAGATGAAGAGAGAGGCTCTTGATCATCTTTTGATCACTACTATCCATTAATACATATCTTAGGAGGGAATTGTAATATTACTAAGACTCTGACTTCGTTATTGTTGGTACTAATCAACTATCTCTATGCGCAATACCCTTCAGCTATTGCGTACTTGATCAATTGTGTTTACGACTTTCATATTCAGAGAAATACTTTGAAAGGCAGATATCTCCATTCAACATCTTTACTCTATTTACTACTGAATATAATTGCCACAGTTGTAAACTATGACTCTAACTCCCATACCAATCTTATCAAATTCTAAATATAGATGATCATGGTGTGGGATTTCATCTTGCTAATCTACCATGATTTTTCATTATTACATTCTTATTTTTCCTAACTGGGAGATATGATTCATCTATTAATTATTGATATTTACTTTATTATCAATAATTTTATAAATTATTTTTATTAAACCACATTTATTAAGTACGATTAAATTAATATCTTTTATATATATTATTATTATTATTATTATTTTAATGATAGTAATAAAATTAACTGAAATATTAAACTGATAATTCTATTCACTATATATACAATCGTTTATTTCTTTAAAAATTAGTTTCGTATATTAAACACAAATAATATAAATAATCTAAATTTAAATACATATATAAACTAATATAAAATGTATGATATACTACTATATATATATAATATATATATTATAATATTATATATTATATTATATATTTATAATATATACTATTCTTAATATATATATGTTATATTATATATAATATATACTACATATATATATAATTATATATGATATATATATTAATAATTATAAATATTATATTTCTAATATATTATATTATATATATATTATTAATATATATATATATATATATTATTATATTATCATTATCAACGTAATTTTTTGAAAATGAATAAATATAAGTTATTTCATTTCTTATAAGTTCTCTTATACTTTGATATTGACCTTTTGCCCTATCCAGCTCTTTTTCTTTCTTTTTTATGTGCTTAACACGACCGTGTTACAATATGTTGACCGATATTTCACGTTAGCGTAAGCAGAGCGTTGTATATTCTGGATTGCGTCATATCAACTTACCTGTATTTTCGATATAGTCGCACAAAGAACAAAGAATTATACATTGCACAGATCACGCTTTGTGGTAGCCATTTATAACGACGACTCAAAGTATAATACTCATCCAGAGATAAACTAAAATCTCTATATTGGCTAATAATACCTGGCACACACGATTTTGTCTTCGATGATTATGTAGTCAAATAAAATTTTACCCAACAACAAGATATTCGCTTATATGTATTTCATATATATTATTTCTCTACAATATAACAATAGCTCCTAATCCATTAACTATAATTCTATTTATTTCTGGTCACTATTAGTATATCGTAGGTGCACTAGATTTTGTGAGCTTATGCGTATGGATATTCTCATAGTAATAATAAATATTTAGAAATAAACTAGGGCTTTGAACCTGATTACAGTTCGGTATACTTCTGCTAATTATAAGGTGGAGCTGTTAAATAAGTTATAGTACGTAGGTGAGTGAGGATATAATACATGATGAGTTTGTTCAATTACGACATTACCTAAAATTTATGCTAACATATTGCAGCTGACATACTCCAAGTTGAGAGCTATAGGCTTTAGTGTTTGTGCGTTCAGCAAGAGTCTTGGCACAATTTCAGTTGATGCTAGATACACGAGCAACAAGTATAGTATTGTAGTGCGAAGACTGGCCAAAAGAATAATATCTCTATGGTTTTTTGCATTACGTAGTGAATAGTGACTTGATACACACTGATCGTAGCACTATAAATTATTATTAACAATTAATATACCCAGCTAGAAATCGTTGCAGTGGACACTGATATAGGGCTCTTGCCGCTTGAGCTTTGGTCAGTGAGACCTCTCCAATCATAATAAGGGCTCAGGGCATTTCAATCACCTATAGAAAAGTGCTATATCATAAAAACTTCCTTGGATTTCACTTATACTAAAATCTTTCTGGTGACCTTAGCACAATAAACATCTCTAAAATTTCAGTAAATAATTTAATTCTTTTCATACTCTTATTCGCTCTGAGCTCTGTTGCTAACGTATCTCCATCTGAATAAATATTAACCAATGTCTATATTTGACCCCCCTATATTTCTCTAACTCAACCTGGTAATACTTATACGATATTCTGGTGACATTTACTACTACCCCCTTACTTTCTATCATAAAATTTCATTCACTCTCCTCTTAAGTATCCTCACTATGTATCTTTATACCTGGATTAAACATTTATGGATCACATTATTCGAGTACACGGACGGACACTAGACAGATCCTACTCACTAACTAGTTCAGATTAGAAGAAATACACAGATGATCCACTGTGGAAATGGAGCAATTACACTTCCGATTAAATTTACCCGAAATTTATGTTTTTTTCGAAAAAAGTTTTTTCTGAACAGTGGTTATACTTATCCTGACTTGACATAGCCTCGCTAACGGTTATTCATATGTCTAATATATTTCATCTCACCTCTAACACTCAGATGGAGATGATTACCCTCAGTTGTTTGGAACAGCACCACAGCAAGTATAACAACTACACTGAACCGCATATAAAAGGTAAGCTCTATGAGGTGAGATGATATCGATCTCTTATCTAGTAGATATTCGTGGCTAACTAATAGGAACCATCATGTTATTCTCTAATCTGCTTATTTCTGTGCGGCACGACAAGCGCTAACCTGAAGAAGTGTCTTGAGAAAACATCTTGTTATAACATCTCCTTCTTAGGCCATCTGGAAATCTCGTCGCATGCGTATAATGCACCAATAATCTAAATACTTTATTTATAAAATGTGTTTTCTAGAACGTAGGACGGTGCAATAGAAACAGAGTTTAACTGGGCCGAAGATATATTCTATTTTCACTATCTTAAAAAATAGGAATGATTTACGGTTAAAAATTGCACTAGACCTACTTTGGAATGAACTGTAGCGGAGTCCTAGGGAGGAAGTAGAGAGGTGAGAGGGACGGGATGAGAGGACAGTAGACAGAAGCAGATAGAGAGGAGAGACCGCGAGAGGAGATTGAAGAGAGGGACGCGCGTCGATGCTATGAGAGTCTACGAGACAAGAATGCAGCTACGCATTGTAATAGGGGGGTTAGCAACATATGACACTATTCAGAGTATGGCATTAAGTAATGAATACGTATGAGACTAGAGATTAAGTGAAAATGTAGAGCAATGAATGTAATACGAGATATAGGTTGGAAAAGTAGAGGACGAAAAGAGAAAGAGTAACGTAGATATCACTTGCAGAATAAGGGATGGTTAACTGAGAAGAAAAAGAGATAGGAGAGTACTTAATAGAGAACAGCATAAGATTGTTCTAACTTTGTACGCAGAAGTATAATGATGCAGTAACAACGAGTATAGCAAAGCATAAGCATAATGTACGAATCAAAGAACGTCTATTATAGAGACAGCTAAGGAAAGTAAGAGAGACGATATACACGTCTACAAGACATAAATGTAGATCAATTGCTAGCAACTAGAGTACTATATGTAGAACATGAGATTACATAGAGAAGATAGAGGGAAGCATCAAGGAGAGCACATATGAAAAATCGTAATATCGAGAGAAATATAGTCGTCAAGCGTGATCTGATAAAAAGATATCGCAGAGGTTAGAGGGTCGGCTCTACATTGTTGAAGTATTGCCAAGATTCTGAGAAAGAAAACAGAATGCAAAGAGCATCCTGACAAAATGACGGTCGCTCATGAGAAAGACGCTATTTTATAGAGAATTTGACCTGATAGAGTATTATGGGAACGGGAGGTTCATGAGGTACGACGACTTTGACAATGAATGAGAGAAAATCTTGGGAGGATGGTAAAGAATAGAAGCAAAGAAGAACTGAGTAGTTAGGCTGGAAAGCCCTTAAACACATAGCATGCGTACGTTGGACAGGGTGTATGTTTGTGGGCGCGATCTAAAAATCTATGATGGGAGTATATGATTTATAAGATTGTCGACGACTGTATGTTATTTTCTCTACTTACTCTTAATTTATAAAACTATTAAACAATAGAGGGTTCATTCACAAGTCCTTGTATTTTCAGAGTTCACTATTTCGGCAAAGATCACCATCTTCGGGTGGCTTATTTGTTCCTCCCTCTGTCTTTTAGAGAGGACATGGGCTCGAGTCTAAAAGATACCCAAAGTGCTTTATTAAGTCTGTCTGTACTTCTCAGATTCATATATTAGGAACCCTCTATCCTTTCTGCTGCGCGATGTGTTGATACTTATATCAGTTTTTTCTCAGTATCCCATCACAGCGAGCAATGTGCGATCGAACTATACTGGACACCTACGTTGTTACATCAACCTTTAACCGATACGACTCTCTCGTAACGCAAAGAAGGTAACTGTTGTCTAATCCCACATCAGATAGTTTGGTGCTAGATTACTAGGTTAAATTCCAAGGATCATATGTCTGACTAGACTGGTGCATTTACTCCTTTTAATCCATGCATTTGTTTAGTATGATTCTCTCACATCATTTCAGATTGTTCCTAGCATAATTTATATATACTAATCAACATTAAAATAACTCCTAGCAGTCGAAGATTTTTGTGTGTATCACTTAATTTTAAAGATGACTATAGCAGGATTTATGCTTAACTTTATGAATCAATAGTACAATACACACTCACCCCTTCTGCTATAGGCTCTTCCCCGTGAGGTGGTGGTGAACTATAAAAAAACAATTAATAAATTGTATCCCATTCACATCTATCCAGATGATAAATATACTTCTTGAAACACACCACACTTATCATGATAGAGTGATAACCTATATCTAAAAATTATATATATAATTATATATATATTATATAATATTATTATATTATATATATATATTTTCTATAATTCTTATATTAATTAACAATAATATATTATGATACTTTAATATTATATTATATATATATATAATTAATATATATAATAATAATATATATTATAATTAATTATATATATATATTAATACTATATATATTATATATTAATAGGAATTCTATTAATCCTATATACTACAGATAGATATATTACTTAATATATTAATATATTATATATATATATATATTATAATTATACTTACAGTTCCGTAAATTTTCCATGAAAATGATTGATGATCGAAATTTTGAATAAGAAACAAAAATTCGTCCCTATACTAGTCCGGGTACACGTCGTCTGAAAGTGTCTAAGCCAAATTATAATATAAAGAAACATTAAAAATTTTGACTTGTTTTCTAGAAATTAATTCAACTACCTAAACGTTCGAAGAATTACAATTTTCCTGAATGTAAGCATAATTAGCTAATATATTATATAATCATATAATATTTAATATTATTATAATAAGTTTTATATATTTATGCCTAAACTGATGTGGTCAGATTGATGAATCTGAAGAAAGGGGGGAGAAATATATTATGTGTATTAAATAAGGAGAGGAAAAATGAGAGGATCGGAAAGGACAGAAGGAGGAGCTGTTTGGGAAATCACTGTTTAATTTATAAACTTGAAAGTTGGGGAAACACGCGGAAGGCTTTCATCAAATTTTTCAAAAGGGCAAAAAAAGTCAAAAATTACATATTAGTTTTAAAATAATATACTAAAAGTGAAAAATATATTACGAAAAATTAATATATATAATAAGATAAAAATAAATAAGGAATTAATATATAATGAGTTAATTAATTGATAATTATATATGTGTGTTCTATGGGTAATAACAATATTGTTGATTTATTTTTGGAGGAGGTAGTATAGATGTCTCACATTTATAAATTGGCAAGTTTATTGCATTTGCGAACTGAAAAAGACAGAATTTTTTGGGCCAAAAACTTATTTTTGATATGGAGCTGGCAATTTATGAATATCAGAATATATAATATTAATTATATCTATTTAGCTTCTTTCTCTAAAGTAAAGAGGAACTTTAATTAGAGACTTGACTATTATGATGTTAGAAACGCAGGATAGAGAATATTTTATATTCTTGCAGATATGGTTTCACGCTGGGGTGCTTAATATATATACATCAGCTATTAGATTTAGTATACAATTTCTTGTCTAATATAATTTTATTCATATATACTTCTAATTGGACAGTCCGAAGGTTTTGTAACGGGAAAAGTTAATATTAATAAGAATAGTTCACTATGATATAGGCGAAAAAGATGGTCGAAATAAAGAACATAAATGATCGAATTACTAAAGTAGGGGATCTCAGGGGACAATAGGCTAATATCTTATAGATAGACTAGGCTGCATATATATAAATCACGATGAGCGAAGCATGTTTGGCGTCAGAATTAAATGAGTGGCGTAGAGGAATATGAAACACTTATGAGTAGAGGAGGATAATTCATTGCTGGATAAGTGTACTTCGCAACTTGAGGAATCTGAAGAAAATTTACAATATTTGACCAAGTGCCAGTGTATAATTCCAAATCATCAAGTATCATTGAGCTATGAATACACTATTCAGGGCGTTATTTGCAGTAAACAACGCTTATAGAATAGTATACATCTATTATTAGAAAGATTACACAGATATAGGAATATATATATATATTATATATATATAAGTTATATAGTATATATATATAATATATATATATAATTGATACCAATTATCTACTCATAATATATATATGTATATTTGTTAATACTTATATACTTGTTGTAACATAAAATGAAGTAATAAATCATGGAATTTGGGGAAAAAAGAATTGGACTATATTAGTTTTGTAATCCTCACTGGTCAGTCCTACGAGCGCCTCACAAAATAGATAGATATGGAGAAAATCTCCTAAGTGGAGAGAAAGAGAAGGTATGATAGATTAGTCATCCGATTATAATAAAGTAGAGTATATAAATATAGAATTATTAATATAGAATTAAATCTTTATATATATTCAGATATCACTATTAATATATTTAACTTAAAATTAGTCGTCAGGAAGTCACAGGAGATATACTTTTACGGCGCGGGTAATCCCTGACTTGTGAGTATGGAGGTCAGCGGAGCTACGCATATAATTTTCTACTTGACGGGTTTCCGCACTAATATAATATATATTATATATTACTTAAAAAATTTATGTTTAATATATAAGATCAATTTATATAATATACTCTATGTATTATATATATACCAGCCTCACTGTTATATGAAATATCGAGATTCTTATAAGGAAAATAGAATAGATTACGCAGTTTATATAAACGACTTAAATTATATCTAATTATTTTACGTAATAGCCATATTAATACTTGGCTTATTAATATAAATTCATACATGATATAGCAAATGGTAAGCAATTAAGAAATCATATATATACTATATTATTCATATATATATTCTTCATAATATTATAATATATTTTATATAATTAATATATATTAATATATATAAATTATATCTTAATATATTATTATATATATTGTATGGCGTCGGGGTGCATGGGTAGAATGTACGACCTATACTAGGATAGAGTCCAAAGCAGCTCACCCGACGAACTGACATATTCTCAATCGGCAATGCTCACTCCTTCAATACTCAATTAGTCTTATACAGCTATGAGGTGAGTTTATATAGCGCCCATTACTATCATTATTTGGATGACTACTCGGAAGTGTGATCTTATGCACTGAAGTGGTATATAACGAACACAGTCACAGCCATCTACTCAATTTATTCTCTCAAAGTTTGTTCGCCGTGGTAAGACAGCAACATTTTTTTAAGTAATTATATATAGTATATAGTTATTTTTCACTACCAATGTAATTCAATCAGCGGTCATTTAACATTCAATTCAAGTTTCATTTACTGCCTGGTGGCGTGCCTCAAGTTGGTCTTACATGTATAACGCCTGTTACTGGTGCTTATTTTCAACTGCAGGTAGATGAACATACTGGCTCCGTAAAGAGTACAGAGTGGTCGAATCCTGGTTTATATTGCTTAAAGTGTTTGCTACACGGTGTATCTCTTAGTTCCTGAGTGAAAAAGATTTCCTTCTCTCCGCTTCCATAGTGTGTGACCGTTGTCGCTACGTGCGACTCGAGGTCACTTTTCGGGTGTGGAGGAGTTTTTTTTGCTCTGAAGAGTCTGCGACCCACCTCACCTGAGATGAGTAATCATAAAGAGCCCTCCGGATCGCAAATCGCCATATTTCATGGAGCATGCGATCTTGCTCTTTAGATAAGTTACAGTTCTCTTAACAATTAGTGTTTTGACTCACGATGGGACAATTAACTCTCTCATAATATATAGAGCTAATATATGTTTTTAGCTTTATATATAATTTGGTTGTATATTGTGATTATAGTTATCGCCTTACATCATATATCAAGGAAGCTATGTATTACTAACGTGCTTTGGTTACGTATATATTCTATAATATAATATATAATCATTTATATATATAATCGAGATAATAGGAGAAATGATACAATATTTTTGTCTCTATATATTACATATAGTAATTTTCTAAATCTTTATGACAATATTTTCATTTTTATATATTAAAATTATTTCATCTAGATACTATATGGGGCTAGATACTCTAAAATACGTATTGAGAAATTAAGCACGCTAGCTATAATTTTGTTTTTGGCTTATTTCTCAGTTTAGCAACTAAAGTGTTAAGGGGATATAATGGAGAGGACATCTGGCCGGGGCCATTTGTTCCGATTACATCATTTCACGGTTTAATCTGGAATAGTCTCTTCGTTCTTAGTGGAATTGTAGTGCTGACTAGCTATGTATTATTATTCTAGAGGAATGATATATCTACCTAGAGCATACTGAATCTATCGATAGAAAACTGGCATATAATGATGTATTTCATATATACAGTTTGGCATGAGAAGTGGAGAAATGAGCGCATCAGTAATTCTATATGTTGGGTGAGCGAATTTTAATTCTGATGAGAGACGAATTAGGACGAGTAAATTTAGTAATATTCACACGTGCCTGAGTGATCACGTATGAAATACTCTAATATACTGCGAGATCTATTTATAGAAAAACGTTCTCGTTGAGATGCTAGACATCGAGATAAGGTTAAGGAAAACATTTGGAGATAAGAGGGAGAATATAATAAGTCATCTATAGTATTAATGCTGTTGGAAACAGTACATCTCTGGATTTCGTGATAAACAGGGTCTTATGGGAAAGATATACTCGACATAATCTATAGATAGTGAGAAAATGTCTAGCTCAGTAGAGATTGATGTAGTGAAACTCATAAGTGATTATTTAGTACACATTCAATTATACGGATACTATGTATGGACCCTTCTCCACACATCTGGTGACTTTCGAATAGTGTGTGAATATAATAATCATAAGATGGCTAGAAGCTTCATGCAAGAGTTATATATTATAAGAATTATTTCCTTATACAATATACTGAATGTGCGTGTCGAAAAGGCATCAGTTGATATTGTATATTTAGACTTCTAGTATAAAGCGAGTATTTTCGATACAGCTCACCCATATTCAACTCATACATTAAAGCTTTCTGCAAATTGTGGTTAGGTGGATGTACATGTGGCGAGAATTAACATGATTCAGAGACGATTGTGTGATGTATATTTCTAAGAGTCAATACGTTCATTGCGGTGATAGAGATTATTTGAAGCGGACTATTAATTCTTGGCCTTACAGAGGTGTATTCATCAATAATGGAGAAATGACTGATACGCAAATGTGGGAGTGTCCCAGTAGTCAAAGGATTTGTGCCCGAGCCCATATTGTAGCGGTATACCTAAGGAATTGCATCACTTCAAGGAAGCCTGCGAATGCGGTCATAAGGTAGTGGACGTAAAGCAAAGTCGCCCACGTTTCCTACCAACGTGGTATCTTCGTTTTATTTCTTTTTGGAATGGTCGAAGGATCATGAGGTGGGTCCGGAATTCGATTTTTGGTTGTTAGGTCAACATAGTTTCACAATGACGCTGTATCTTTAATGTGGAACCAAATTTGACTTGGAAAATCTGATCTTACTGGACGGATCTGGCAAGTTGAGTCAAAGGCCTGGCAAATAAATTTTAATAGTAAAAAAGGGGTTAGGTCGTTCTTGTTGCCATGCTCATCATGTGATGGTAGCCCTCAGAATAGTCACGTTTCAAACTCGGATATAATGGCAGCGGGGATATCTCAATGGTCGTTGGCGATCAGATAAGACAAGGTCTAACGTTTTGCCTGGAGGGTCCTGAGGGCTCAGACTTGCTAAAGCTGCTAAATCAGGCTAAATCATGGGGTTTGACATGCAAGACTCAGTTTCAGGGAAACACTGTTCCACCACAATGATTAAGATATCATACGGCCAATAATTTGGTTTAGGTGTTGGGTACACGTATGCGGTTGGCAAAATCCTATTTTACTGATGGGAACCGTCGTTAGTAACATCAGTAGTATCTGTTACATCTGGCCTTGTGTTCAGTGATTCATGGTAAGGCTGTTAGGAGCTCAAGGCAAATTATTTTGAAGTAGGAGTTATAAAGGATTTCCCATTTGGAGTTTAGACATCTAAGTTAGTAGAGGCATAATCGCACTTGGCATTTACGGGTCAAGGGTAGAATCTGCGATTTGACCATGCGGTAGAGATCTTTAGGGAACCGCCTATCTTTTAGGACGGGTGCAATTATGTATCTGACCAGTGGGTTTAAAAAAGGTATGGGCTCTCCACAGACCGGAGTCCGAAAGTATAGATTCACCTCCAAATGGCATTATACCTGCCACATTATAATTGCGTGTAGCTTTGCATTAGGGTGGGCGTCAATCGAAAAGACTGCTGGATGCGGACCGCAAAATCGGAGTGTGCTTTGAGAACCTTGGGGCCTCACTTTTTTACAACTTACCTCTGAGACTGCGGATCGACTCGTAAACAAACAAGCAAACATTCGTTCCAAAATTTTATTGATACGGTCCAAATGATGGTGATTTCCATGGGCAAATGCTCTAGTCACACAATATCTTGGCACCCAGGCTTTTTGCGCCTCTTCTTCTGTTTTCCGTTCAAATACTTATCCTGGTGTGTCCGGGTTCTCTTTATGGCCGCTTTCATGGCACAATTGTGTTTCCGCGACGCATAGAACGTATGGTATTATCGACTCACACGGGTTCGATTGACCTCTCAGAAGTTCTATATTTGAAGGTGGGGCCTTGCCTGTATGGTATGGTCTGTCTCTTACGGACCAGCATACGCATAAAAGGACGGTTCTTCAACGTCAGTCGTTTTTTGGGCAGCGTTGTCCTGCGCTGCGACATTTGCCCGTTAGTTGCTTCCCTGAGGTTCACTACTATTAACAGGTTTGCTTGGTGGGATAATCTGTGTCCTTTGATTGAATGGTTTTTTGCATAATATTATCGTTGTTATCATTTTCTCGGTTGTTCTGATTTTCATCTTCTGTAGCAGCCTGTTAGGGACAGTCATATGGTGAGGCCCAGTGGTTTTATATCTGACGTTATTATTCTTTCGGACGTAGTTAAGTAACATAATATATAATATATTTTATTTATACCTCGATATATATGTATATAATAATACGTAGTATATACACCATTTATTATTATAATTAATATATATACTCCCTATATATGATTAGATATGGATTATATTATATAGGTAGGGGGATAGGTTATCTTATAACTTAATATACAATTATGACTTAATATTTATAGGAAATACTACTTCAATTATATATAATTAAGTACCTATAGTATAAATATAGTTAAATATATCCCACCCCGCGCTTGTCTCATTTTACTCTTGCAGTTGGTGGGTGGCTCTCTGGGATACGTGCTTGGGCGGGGTATATCTGCCAATGGGGCCTTTCCACAAAGCAGATGCGTCGGCGGTAGGGATTCGCGAAAACAACTGGATTCTCTCCTTTGAATTCCCACCACATAAGTTCCCTTCAATTAATTGTTATAATGTTGCCCTTAAAACATGCCCCTTATTCCCATCACAGCCCTATGGGCCATCCGGTGCCTCTTCCTGCATGGGTTTTCAGTTCACTGCAAACGCAACAATTCCTCCCACGTGGATACAGGCAGATCATAACAGGTTCATTTTAGAACTTGCACTCACATCTTTTGACCCGTTGTTCCGCCAATTGTATTCGGAACTGGCCCTTGGACTAACTCAATGCACGTGAGGCATGTCTTCTTCATGTCCACATATTTGGTCGTCAATTACCATCTCCAACTACTCTTGCCGTGAAAGACTTATCTGGGTTGCCATGTTCCCAGTCGTTCCCAGTGTAACGGTTACTGGTCACCGACTGCTAACAGAACAGTTCTGGAACGGATCTGCCGAGGCCTCCACTATGTCCCACACACCCTCCGGCACGGGGTGTTGCGGTCCCGTGAGTGGTTTGTGAATTGGGTCTCCTGGTTGGTGTACCTCTGTTCTAAGTTGGGGAGACAGTACGGATTCACCCAAACTTCTATAGAAATTTAACCCCGTTTCCATTCGTCAGCTCTCAATTATCTCCTTCTGTTTCTCTATTTATCTTTTATATCCTCATTATGCATTTTATTGTTTATTGTGTCTCATCTTCTTCGCCCCCATGGAGCAACACGAAGTTTTGGTAGTAAAACTTCTATTTATGGAACACAGCCCTTGAATCGAGAAACTAACGTGCTTTCTATAATTCACACCAACGGTCGAGCTAGAACAACATCAACAATTACTCCATTTCTACACCAAACAAACTTTTCATAGATACGGACATTTTTGCCACCAGGTCCCTTCTACTTCAGATCTGGTACCTATGATTTGCTTTCTCTCTATTATTTCACCTAGAGGGCCTTCCGTCAAAGAAGTCCCATCGATTCGCTCGACGACTATGCAATATCCCTTGACAACCTCTTCGGTTTGCTTCCAATTACGGTCCCGGGCCAAATCCGAACAGCGTGCCCCTCCGTACAGTGGCTGCTCTCAATCTTCGTTTACCATCCATATGCTGCAGTTCCTCCTTTACACTAAGTAATGCACCTTCTATGCTTAGACATTGTCATTTCCCAGATGTATATTGATCATATCTGCGAATCCGTCTACCAGAACCTTCTGGCGCTCGGTCTGGGCCCCCTTTACATTTAAAAACTCTTCACGACGCTACAGACAATCATCTCTTCTCAGCTCACGGCACTACGAAAAAGCCAGAAGTTCGCAAGACAACTCCAGTCACATTGATGAGACACAATGGGTCCATTCTTCTCGGTGGGAATAAGCTGCTAACCTCCTCGAAATTCAAAGTTCCACTTTTCTGTCATTCTCTTAAGTCTCTTGGCAGATGTTACTCTACTTATCTCTCAACTTCTCATGACATTCTCCTTTTCCCAGAACACGACATCTAAAGGCACAAATTTATTGTCCGTGACTTCAGCAGGAAAGAAGACATTCTTAGCGTTGTTCTTATTTGGAGAACTCTTCCAACAGAGAAATGATGTTTTCTTAGTCACAAACATTTAGTTAATTAGAATTGTCTTCTCCTACCGCCTTGGGAATATCTCCTGATTCAAATCCTATTACACCGTTGTCGATATTTACCTACTTCTCAGTTGATCATCACATATTTAGTTTAATCTTTACACCCTCTTTAATATGCGCGGCATACTGACATAATATGTTCAGTGAAAAGTAAGTGGTTCATGAAAGTTAATAGACAGTGTTCGCACGTTTATCCCTCGACCCAGACGTTGCTCTACATCCAAATTTGTTTCTTCAACTTGGCTTCTGAGTCACTCCAAGATTACAACAATACTTGTTAGTTTTGCGGTGACTTTTCAAAGTAGAGAAGACTTTCCGTAATGCCCCCTATTTTCTTCTGAACCGTGAGTAATTATTTTCAACACTTTTAACCATTCTGGATGTGAAACACTACCTCCTAATGCAGAAACTGCAAAAAGAGACTTCCCCAAAAGTTTTGGATTCCTTTCTTTTCAATTAAAATTAGCTCCCGTTGATATGATGTGCACACTGTTTTTGATACATCAAATGCATTGCGCTTATGTACTTTCAATTACGAGCTCTCATGTTAGGGCGGTTCATATACATAAATTGGAAGTTTCAGTGTAGAGTATACTGTACTTATACTGCCGTAGCCGCCCCGCTCATGGCTTCAACTGACAAAAATATCAGACAAATCACAATATCATATTTCTTAGCGACAACTCACAAACTTACCTTTTCCCAACTCCTACGCCTTCCCACGTGATTAAATTATTGTCGCCAACACAACCCCTTTTTTTTTCTGGGGCATCTACACTCACCGATCACTCCTCTCTCCTTAAAACTTCCGTTGCAAAGCTCAGGCAACGTAACTCCCCTCTGCACTTGAGGGGTCTACCATGCTACTGCTTTTCTACCATCTACCTATACCTTCTCATAAGGACACAGAGCACAGCCCCTTCGATTGAATCTTCAAACCTCACTCCTTCCAAAAGAGCCATCTATACTCACAAGTCCTACTCCATGTAGCATCAATAACTCTCAATACCAAGGCTTCACTTTCGAACTAAGACTATGCATCATCCATACAATTACACTTTGGAAAAACACTTTCCTGCAAGACACCTGTCCCATACTCACCATATTTGGTTTAACCAACATTATCAATTCCAACGAGGAACGGTCTCTTTGTGACCCTCCTAATATCGCCCTCCCACATTACTCCCTAATCACGCCCCTGGTAAAGATGCGTCTTTAACAACAACACAGCATATAGGATACTTAGTCCTTCCCCAAAGTTAAAGATCTATTCGTTTAACATATATTACGAGCAACCCGAATATCTTAAAACGAATAACACGTAACCCAGATTTTAAAAAATTTTGACAACTCTTAGATAGTTAGGACCGCAACTCCGCCAATAAGTTCTTATCAAAAGTCTATTACAGAAACAAAAGCAATGATCTCAATAGATGTACCCAAACAATCCAACCAATTGAAGAACAACTCACCAACAAATCATCTAATAGTCTACAAGACAGTTTTTGTTCTCTCTTGATTCTTTCTATCATTACTTATTACTCTTTCCGCTCCGAGTTTCCTTTATCGGCCCTCTCTATAGGGAATTCTATATCCTCTAGAAGGATGGAACTTAGGATGATACAGCTTCCGAAATGGAGCCATTCTGAGTGTCGGGAATGACCTTCATGTTTCTCTTTCTAATGCTTCAACTGCACACTTATTCCGAGGAAAGGGTGAATTGGAAAAACTGTTCAACGTAAACGCTCGCAAACGCTCTTATTAACGTTTCTGGGGTTCTAATGAGAAGTGAAGATGGACCCAGAGGCCCCATTCTCTTCTTATATGTAAACTACCTTGGCATATTTCCCAAGGAATTCCACCGTCCCCGGCCTAGGGCGCATCGATTGAAGTACTCTTTTGGAAAACAATGGTCGTCTCAGAATCAGATACCTTGCCAATTCATCTCGCAATACCATATTGTTATAATCGAACTGTGCGATAACACCCAATACTAATTCCTCAACGAAAGACAATATGCATTTGGTCGATAGCACCTTCTTCCCCATTCTCATGGACAACCAGTCCCACTCTGCCCCTTACCTCATCATTGTCTTGAATCTGACTTGCCTATAGCGGTTTTGAGATTATTCTGACTCCTTCCCTATTATAAATTCACTTTAACAACTTCTTAAAGACGAATGCTTCCTCCTATTAACCAACAAACCCCATAAGTTGGATTTGGTTGTAAATTCAACTTAAATCTCGCATTCATGTGAATGCTCTTTCACCAAATACATCTGAAAACTTTCTCCTCTAATAATATGTCATAGCAGACTAAACAAATCTCTGGTGGTATGACTACCTCCTCCCCAAGGTTTTGTTCCTCCCTTCATTCGGCCGAGACCAACGTCCTCAATAATTACTCTCAAGTACTTGAACCCACCCACGTTCTTCGCTTACATATTCCCCCAAGTTCACATAGTTTGACACACTTGTCTCTAAA